>MJUU01013749.1:0-118583 GCA_002080025.1 Modiolus philippinarum | reverse complement strand
AATATATATATATATATATATATATATATATATAGCTAGTCATTTAGAAGCTTTAGAAACCAAATATGAAAACTTAATTCCACATAAAAACTGCATGACATTGTGACTAACAGACAGACAGACAATACATAATAGTTTTTGTAAATATAACAAGCAAACCCAAGCTCTGTAGAGCTTTTAACGGACAGACAGATGGACAGACACCTTTATCACTATATATCATAATTTTTTCACCTAGAAATAAATCATTCGATCAAATTATGAAAAGGACTATAATCTCTTCATCAAGGTGTGAATTTTGCCTTTGGTTTGTTGGACATTTAACTACATGGGTGAGTACACATTCTCAGACTGATCTAACTTAGGTAAAACGATTGCAAACTTTGATTTTACATCATAACCTAAAATGGCTGTTACCAGGAGCGTATCGACCGGTGTTTGATTATATATAAATGGTTTACGAATAAGTGAAAATTCCGGACGAAAGTAAACCGCATGTAAGTGACTTCGAACAATTGGAAATAATGTTTTTGATTTTCTTAAACCATACCTTTTGTGCAGTCCTTTCTTTGGTATCAAGTTATGGATAAGTTTTTTATGCACTGTAGGTCTGCAATTTCTTCAGAATGTGACAACATTTTGTTAAAGGTTCTTGAATGTCGACAAACAATTCACAGGGCTTTTACATGTAAACTAATTAGAAGAATTTCTTCCAAATACCACTCAATTGCACAATGCACTGCTTAATTGGACACAAATAAAGGTAGAAAAAATATGGTCTAATACTTACTTAAAGTTACAAGTGAATATTTTATTTACCGCGGTGCTTGAAGTATGGACAGAAAAAATGTTAAATGTTATCACAAAAAACATTGCTCAAGTAGAAGTCAGTCGAGTAGTTGTATATCAATGATTTACGTATAGTAATTATAAAGTTAAACATAAGATATTCAATGAAGTGTTGTCCTCGTTTTGAAAAGCATGCTTGGCATTACTTTTATGAAAAAGTAAATTATTAATCTTTACTTACAGCACCAGATATCGTCCGTGATACTTGAACAGGGCTGTTTCTGTCTTGATCTCCTAAATCTTCCAAGTCCATGAGATAAAATGCAACATCAAGAACCGGTTTATCAAACTAAAAAGGAAATTGCAATTAAGTTATTATTTTCTTTGCTAGGGCATGGGGATACTTAAATATAATATCCGTTTCATATATGACATTTTTTTTCTCTCATTCAAAAACTAAAAATTTGATAAGCACTACCTCTCTTTGTCAAGTACTGTTCCATTTTACAAATTCTTAAATAAGCAAACGCTTTTATTTGTATTCTCTTAGTGGTTTCGGATTCTTCATTAAATTAATCTCATCAGACAATGTATCCCGATAGAATCAGAAAGTAACGCAAAAGAATTAAAAAGAGGAAGCTGATCTGCTGATAACAAAAGAAACCCTCAATTTGTAGTTCTAGTATAGAAGTAGCCTTGATAAACCAACCATTGTTTAAATCAAAGCTGGATAGGAACACTATTCAGAAAATTTAGAACTTTCCTTCACAAAACTCATGTTTTTAATGTAATACCATAAAAAAAATTGCGAATTGATTTCTTGACGTGTATTTCACGGATAGTAACGTTCTCCAAAAATATTATAACCTTACTGCAAAAAAGGGTTTCATTCAGAAACCAGAAAAGATACAGATTTTTGCATAATTCAATGACAAAAAACCTGTAACGTGGAACTGATCACTGTGAAAAACAAACTTGGCATGGATTTGAGAGTAAGTAACATGTTCATAAAATGTTACAATGTAACTTCACAGCAAACAGTAGTTAAAATTCAGAAACCATACAATTTGCAGATGTGATAATTCAAAGGCAATATCTTTGGAACGCACAAACCAATCACGGTCAAAATCGGACTTTACTTGTATTTTAAATATAATAATCTTTTCCAAAAATATTAAAACTTGACTTCGACAGTAATATCAAGTGTAAATTGTTACAGTCCCACAGAAGTTGATAAAACATTATGTGTATCTCTGATAATACCAAGAAAAGTGACACTGATGGAGTAAATTGGCAAGCCAAGGCACCACATAAATTCCTTCTTCTCATCTTATTGAACATTTTTGCAAAAAATGAGCAAATTCTGCAAAGTAGTTTCTGAGAAGTTAAATCTTCAATTTCTTTAAGCTACAAGTCCGGCAATTAGAATGAAACAGTTTCACAGTTTCTCCTTTCACTGGTGTCCAAATGCCTGCCAAGTTTCAATTGCTAAAATCAAACAGTTTCTCAAAATCATCCCAATAAAAACAGTTGGATGAACAATTATTACAATAAGAAATAAAGAAAGAAACAATAACAAACTAGAATCGCAATTGCAAGCAATAGACGATGTCGCCCGTGGCAGCCAATTCGATGATTCCATCCTGTTCGCAGCATCAAAATCTACCTAGAAATCAATTTTCATTGAAATCCGACAAAGTTGAAATTTTGACGTAAATTGGCGGCCATCTTGAAAAGGAAGCCATTTTGAATTTTTTTTCGGTGCATGCTCACCTTCTTATGGTAATCTAACTTTGTGCCAAGTATGAATGCATTCTGTCCGGGCATCTTTGAGAAAATAGGCGGACAAAAACCCTTGGAAGAAAGAAAGAATAATGAAAAATAATAAAAAGAAACGGACCAAAAACAATATGTGGTCCCGAAATGAATGTTAACATCAGTCTTATATTTGGCTGCTCGGCGATTCAAGACTTTCCAGATCTGGACCAAAGTACATGGAAAAGTTGGGAAAGTATGAAGAGCACTAAGTATGGATGAACGTTTGTTAGTGTTTGACAGGAACTGATAAACATTATCGATTATATATTCTCTGATATCGAAGTCAATATCCCAAGCGGTATACACAGAACGACGGGCAAGGGTCGCCTATTACTGAAAAATACACAAGAAATATTTTGAAGTTTGTCAATTTATATATGGCAAACGACAACACACTCGATTACATTCTACTTGACTTACCTGTCCAAAATTCCAAGGTTTACCATGATTTCTCCATTTACTGCCTACCCATATTTTGCCAGTATCGTTCATCACGTATTCTTCTCTCCAGTTTTTATTGTCCATATATACAGTGTCATCTATGAATAATATAAAAACGTATAAATACATATGGCAGTCACTTTTCCGAAATCCCTTTTCGATTTCCTTATTCACGGACTTAAAATGTTTAATGAGAACTCTGATAGAACATAACGAAGAAAGTTACGCGTTCCTTCAAGTGCCACCTTCTGAAAACCTTGAAACACGCTTACTGAACATGCTATTACAGAGTAATTGTCTTGAAGTGTACCGCTACATTTACCCTCTAAAGTCCCCGTAACTGTAACAATTTAACCAAGAGGCTATTACAGAGTAATTTCATCGGCACAAATCCGTCAGATGTGCGGAAAAGTTCACCTTCTGGAGTTCTCGTCACCGTAATAAGTTAACTAAAAGGCTTTTACAGAGTACATTTCCATGGCATACACCCGTCATGCGCACCGCTACGTTTACCATCTAAAGTCTCCGTAACTGAACCAAGTTAAGTAAGAGGCTATTACAAAATAATTCCAATCGCTATTGTAACGTCCAGTTTTATCGGTCAACGTCACGAACAAAAAAGAAATTATTTTCTCGGTAAACGCTTCATGCCCATTAATACCCTCCGAGGAAAACTAGTGTAGTATATGCTGACATTAGATTCAGTTCTTGCAGTGTTTTAGCTTCAAAGGATTGGAATTATAAGAAATGAAAGTAATTTTGGTGGAGTTTATGGATGTGTAAACGCGTCCTTTCACTCATAAACTTTACATGAAGTCCCTCGAACTTTATTCAGTTTATGAGTGAGTCGGACGCATTTACACGTCGATAAACTCCTTCATAATTACTGTTATTCCTATAGTAAATTTCATTTGGACCACATCCGTCAGATGTGCAGCAAAGTTCACCTTTTGAAGTCCTCGTGACCGTAATAAGATGACTAAGAGGCTATTACAGAGTACAATTTCTTGGAACACATCAATCAAGTTTACCGCTACATTTACCTTCAAATGTCCCAGTTAAAGTAACAAGTTAACTAAGAGTCTATTACTGGGTACATTTCAGCGGAACAAATTCATCAAGTGAACAGCTACATGTACTTTCGAGCACCCCTTGACCAATCTTTCTAAATTACGTATTATCATTTTCTCTCCTTTGAAGATTGCGGTCATGGAGTAAGTAGTTTACCTGTATTGAGTTTTATTCGTATATTTATTATACTATAGGGACATGGGACAGATTTGTACCCATAAACCGGTTTAACCCTACCAATGGCTTTTGCTAGTGCCGGTACCAATTCTAGCCGTCCCGAGTTCCTATCATTGTTTACATTTGCTTACGTTTGTCTTTTTTGAGTTTTTGCCTGTGTAGTTCCCTGGCAGATTGTGACGTGTATTTGTAATTTTCGGCCTTTGTATATGCTTCCTGTTATCAACCTTATCATCCATCAAGTGTTCAGCTACGTTTACCTTCTGAAGTCCCCGTACCCGTAAAAAGTCAATTATGAGGCTATTGCAGAGTACATATAGACATATTATATAAGAGACAAGCAAACAAATCATATGAAAAAGAAAGAAAATGGGTTAAATGTCTAGGGGACAATATCCAATATCCAGGTTAAAAACGACCCAAAACAAAGCATCTAAGGGGTCACCGTACGGTCTATAACACAGTGAGGAACCTCACACCATATAGCAAGCCCTAAATGGCCCCCAAATGTAAAAAAATGAATAAATCAATGAAACAAACCACATCCAATAACCGAAAAATATCAAGAAACTAAAATTTTATAAGAAGACATGGACAAGCCAATGACCAACATATTTCTGACTTGGGACAAGTGTTAATAGCGGTGGGGTTAAACTCGTTTTCTTGGATCCAAACCCTGTATTATTACAGATTGAATGTCATGTAGACGCATTATGTAAGAGACAAGCAATCAAATCATGTACTTTGTAACATCCCTGTACATGTATTAAAATTACGAAGAGACAAATCAAGTTTCCAAAAGCATTATTCATTTGGTGATAGACGAAGCGCAAGTGACTTGACCATATATGACACATAAGCGAAGTTGTAGTCTAGGAGAGGCCACTAAAAATATGCTAATGCAAAATTTAAGATTTACCTCTTTGTTGAGACAGTTTCATCATTACTCAAAATTAACGATCAAAACTTTTACAGACGTTGATTTGATATTTTATTCTGTGCATTTTATATCCGAGTATAAAACAAGTATAAAACAAGAGGCTGTCAAGAGCCGGTATCGCTCACCTGGGTCATGGCTGACATAGAGAGATGAACGGTATTTCCAATAATGTCAAGAGTTTAAGCTATGTTCACTGCTAGAAGCAACCTTGGATTGGAATTTAAAATTTAGCAGAATGAATTTTTTCTCAAATTTCAACTGAAAGCACCATCATCCATTATAACCCATANCCCCCCCCCCCCCCCCATTCAAAACAAATTTGGGCAAGGGTTCCCCTTATAATCTATATAATACATATTGCTGAAATTAAATACATTTTGAGCCCCCTTTAAAAAAAATTTGGCAGAAGTTGACCTCAAAATCTAGTTTTTACATATTGCTGTAACTGTCTATAAAATAAGAAGTTGTACACTTTTTTCTAAGATTTCAGTTTTCTTGTCTGGTTTCCATGGCAACTAAGAGCTCCCCATCCATTACAACCTATCTCAGACCACAATTCAAAAAAAAAAAAATTGGGCAGGGGTTCCCCTTATATTCAAAGTAATACATATTGCTGAAATCAAAGCATTCAGAGACCCCTTAAAAAGAAAAGTGGTAAAGACTGTCCTCATAAATTGCTGCAATTATAAGAGATCATAACATGTTTGAACGGACGACGGAGGAATAGTGATGGCAAAAGCTCACCCTGGCACAGCCAGTTGAGCTAAAAAGCAACAACACCTATGTTTACTGAATTTAGATAAATAAATGATAGAAACAACATATAAAGCAAATAAAGTATATAGAACCTGAAATATAGGAAAAAATTATGTGATATTTCGACTCTTTATATGACGACATATATAAACTAACAAAAGATCTGCGTTTAGTCCGAGTCTATAACAATTGCAACAAAAACATACCCCACTATGAATCATTGTTTTGATTCAAGTTGCACTGGCGAGGTGTAAATCGTCGTATTAACATTCGAGTTTAACATGCATTCAAGTTGTAATGATCAACGATGATTACGATAATATCACTACCTAGAACTCTCTTTGAAATAAAAATGGGTAATAGAAATCAACTGTGACTGAAAATTACTATTAAAATTATTATTAAATGTTTCAATGTGCCAGGGGACTGCCAAAAAAAAAACAACAAAAAAAAAAAAAAAAAAAAAAAAAAAAAAAACACAAATAAGACAAAGGTCAGACGCTAACAATGATAGGAATTCGGCACAGAAGTGTTTGGTACAAGCACTATCAAAGCCAGTGGTAGGGTTACACAGGTTTATGGTTTTCTCTTTCCCGTGTTTCTTTATTAAATAAAAAAACGAATAAACCAGATATAGGTAGACAACTAACTCCGTGACCACAATCTTAAACAAGAAAAGCTCATTCCGTAATTATTTAAGATAGGTCATGACAGGCTCGCCTGTAATCTGCAATGCTAGCTCAAGAAGCTGGCAAAACACTGTCACACTAACGAAGCAAAATCAAACTCAAAACTCCCATAAGGTTTTTTTTCCAAAGATTCATCACATATTTCAGAACAATATCTTGTCGATATATCCTACTACTCTAAGAATGTAAATTACGTCCCAGTTTTTGTTGATTTTCTATCAATTTCTGGCATTTTTTACAAAAATTCCGTAAGAACGAGGATAAGAAATGCCTTAGTAATAATTTGTTTCCAAGTTCGGCAATATTTAATCAAAATATTCAGATCTTTTATAAAAGTTTTTTTTAATGTTTTCAATAATCTATTAAATCTGTAACCTTGTTACAGTTTGACCGTGATAGTAAGGTTAGGATAATTGAAATTCTCAACTGAAATCATCAAGACTAGAACAGACGCGTACAAATCGTACCAGCTGAGAAATTGGCAGCCCGTAGATTGGAGCCAAAGGAAATCCGACGTCAAGAAAAGGGAAATTAGTAATAATAAGATTATGAGATCAAAATCATCCCTTTTACTAAATATTCTAGTTTTATTTTACCAGAGTCAATGATGATTGTAAGTACCAGAAGAGGACAGTATTTTGACTAATTGTTAGCTTTATTTAGTTTCATTTTTTGGGGAAAATCATGTCTGAATAAACTTAAAACGGGAATTATCAACAGAAAGGATATGCCTGTTTGAAACAAGACCAATTACATGTCTGGTCACTCATGTTCAACTTAGAAAGTGTTTTTTTTTTCAATCTAACAGAATATCATGTATAGGTTTACCAATTCAAACAAGTATTTATTTACCTTATTACCAAAAATTCTTCAAATGCAAGTTATAATTGAGATTATATTAAGTTCAACCCTATTACCATCTTCGCTAGCCAAGGCTTACGATCCGCTCCTCTCATCTTCACCCTTGGCAGATCAAGCTGGATTTCTGTAGTCTCAAATTCACGTCTTTGATTGGTTGCAGTTAACCTTCACTGCAGCCAATTAATTAACTTACATTCATATTTTGAATATATATCAAAACAAAATAAAACTTAAAATATGGCGTTTAGTGATTTTTCTATTTTGCAAAATTTCCATGATTTAATTATATTTCTTTACTTTTGAAGGGTTATTTCCTTGAAGTCATATATATTGTGAATTGTTGTATTATTAGATTCAATAAATAATCATTTATTATTACAATAAATCATTCTGAAATTCTTACTTTAAAGGGAGATAATTTGAAACTGATGTTTCACAAATTGTGGCTCAATCCGCCAAGGGTGAAGAGGAGAGCTGATCGCAACCCTTGGCTAGCGAAGATGCCCTATTACTGTAATAGACAAAAAAAGAAGAAAAAAAAAAACAAAACTAAATGTACAAAGTTGAACAAAGCATAAAATGAAAATAGTCCATATCACGTCAGCAAAGGTGAAATTCAAATAAACACATACTTTGAATCTTTATGAGAAAACATATGAAAGCAATGCAAAAATTCAAGAATAGCTGCCCATGGTCAATGCGTTCAAAACTCTGCAACGTCTCTGGACAAAAATTGAGTACCATGATGATATAATGTGATAGAATAAAGTAAAAGTTCAATAATAGATGAATTTGACATTTTTTAAAATCAAAACCGGCCTAAAGGGGAGGTTCACATCACCAATGTGTTCAAACAACAGTAAAAACTTCCAAAGGTATTAAGTCAGAAATGTTAATCTTTCAGATTACACAAACCAGGCACTGTAATGTTAAAATATGCTGAAAAATGACTAAGTTCAACAATGCATAAATTCAACAGTTTTTTTTTCAAATCTGCCCAAAAGGGAGGTGCACATCTTCAATGTGTCAAGAACAACTGAGTAAAGTTTCAAAACCACCAGATATAAGGAGTCAGAGTTTCAGAATGAAAAAATGACTAAGTTCAACAATGGATAAATTCGACAATTTTTATCCAAATATCACCAAAAGGGGAGGTGCACATCTTCAATGTGTTCAGAACAACTGTGCAAAGTTTCAAAAGCATCAGGTATAAGGTGTCAGAGTTTCAGATTACACAAACTCAGTACCCTAATGTTAAAATTTGATGAAAAAATGACTAAGTTCAACAATAGATAAATTCCACAATTTTTTTTCCAAATCTCACCAAATAGGAAGGTGCATATCTTCAATGTGTCCAGAACAACTGTGCAAAGCTTCAAAAGTATCGGATTAAAGGTGTCGGAGTTTCAGATTACACAAACTTGGTACCCCCAAAGCGTGACGGACAGACGGACGGGAGACGGACGGACGGACAGACGGACGGACGGACGGAGTCGAGCGGCTCCTAGACCTGCGGTCACCGTTGGTGACGCAGGTAAAAAGAAAAAAAGTTTATCACTGTTATGTGCATTTCTATTTTGAAGTTTTTACATGAAGTCTCGTTCGTAAAAGATCAGAAAAAATCTGCAATGATAGGTGCACAATTTGTACCCAATGGAATACCAATGACTTGTTAAAAATAGTGCAGCAACCTGTAGTGATTATCTAGCTTTCTTGCGGAATTTAATCAACCACCATGACACACGGCTAAATTATGCCTAATATTGAAGGAAATGATATGACGCTTTGGTTTTGACTGGTCGTAAACGTGAAATATGGTGTAAATGTTTTAGAATCTCAGGTCAAAGGTCAAATTTTCAAAAATTACCTTTTTGCATTTTTCAAACGTTTCAGAGCATATATCAAAATTTTCTCAAATGATTGCTTTTATTATCATTGATTTCGTCTCTCGTGTGTTTTACGATAGAGATAAAAGCAAAGATCAAGAGTAATAACCCCTTCGCAAAATGAATTACGTCCCTTTTATCAAATGAGAAAAATTTCCACTTTAAGGGATTTCAAAGCAAAATTCATTGCCAAAATAAGTAATATAACTAAAATAAGTAATTTACCATCATTTAATGAGTATTTATGGATTTTTTGACGACCTGAAATATGAATACTGACATTTGTGACAAAAATATAGCCCATTGAAAATACCTTGTTAAAACAACCAATGAGAGTATTTTTCATCAAAAAAATTGCAAACAAATAATATAAAAGTGACATAAATAACTCGAAACATATACACAGAAGTACTTGTCAGCAATTTGAAACTAGAAATAATGTGATCATAGCTCACCTAAATGATACCAGCGCCCAACATGGGATACTTCAAAAGCAAAGTCAATTTTTGATATGTTAAACCCCCAAAAATGGAAAAATCAAAATCTAAAGCAGGAGCTGCACGACGGAGTCATGCGTAAAAGAGCCTCCAAGAGTTTTATTAAATCCATCCATTAGTTTAGGAGGGTTTGCAGATAGTTTACCATTACCCTCTTTAGATAATTCATGGTAAAGTTTATGTTTGGCAATGGCACACCTAAAAAAATGAGCAATCGAAGTCTAAAAAAGAAAGTGCACTATGATATCATATGATAAAGATTCTCTTAAAGTTTCATCAAATTCTCTTCATTTATTTAGGCGGAATTGCGGAAAGCGCACTAATTACCCCTTATGACAAAGAATGATACAGTCTATGTATAGCTGTGGGAAACCCTCAAAGTTAGTCATATAAATATAAAATAGAAAGTGAACTATGGCATTACGCAATTAAGATTCTCTGAAAGTTTCATAACATTCCATTTATTGGTATAAGTGGGGTCGAAGAAAGCATACCAGTACCCTCTCAAAACATAGAATGGTAAAGTGCATGTTTGGCTATAGGAAACCCAAAAAATTGGTGTGCGGTGTGGCATCATGTGATAAAGAATTCCATCATCAAATTAACACCAAATTCCAATAACTGGTTTGAGAGGAGTTGCAGACGACATAGTATCCCCAAATGACAAATGCATTGCGTAAACCATGTATGGTTATTTGAACCCTATAAATTTCTCAGATCAAGATCTAAATTGGGAGGTGCAGTTTATTGGGGCTAAAAGAATGGTAATTAAATTTTCAATACTTTTGAATTTCTTCTTTGATAAATCTCTGCTTTTTAATGTATCACATTTCATTAAAGCTGAATGATGCTTTTTGAAAAACGAAATGTTAACATATTTCCGGCATCATTTTGAAAATTATCTTCCTAATTTGTTTTTAAAGATATTGATCATTTATCGAAAACAGGGGAAATTCGGGAATCTGAGAGTTTCTTTATTTCGTTAACACGCATGAAAAAGCAGTATTTTGATCGTTTGCACTTGTATTATAATTCATTTAAACATCATTATATCGTGCTAGGTTAGTGCATATGTTGTATAATTTTAAAATATGGGGAACTAGTTGTCCATATCATATCCAGAGGGATAGATTTCATTTTCAACATTTAACGAGTCGAATTCAGATCAGTCATTATTGCTTTGCTTTGAAAACCACTCCAGGTTACAAGCTACGAATACATCGGCAAACGAATACCGAAGCAAGAACGAGAAAAGGGGAATTCCAAAATCATAAATCCAAAATCACGGCAATTCACAGCCAATACGAATTGAGACAGTATGACAAAGGCAAAAGTATAATGTTTTGACCTATTCCACAGTCATGTTCCTGCAATCGAAACAACAGAATTTCGTGAAACTGTATAGCTATTGAGGAAATATCGCTAAGCTGGTTTTAGCTTTACATTTTAGTTTTTGATCTCTATCAGTTTTTAAACATTTTTGAGTTTATGGTCTCCCAAACATTTAGATTTTATCCGCATCGAAGAGATATAAGTTGTCGTAATGCACATATGCAGAATTTAAATTCACAGTGACTTCGGTATTTAGTGATTACATGTGCATATTAACAGAGAACTCTGAATAATCTGTTTTCTGGAATTTTACATTATTTTCACTTGGAAATTTAATCCAGTAACCACTGAAGCAGTTCCTATCCGTCAAACTAGTCATTCAATGTATTTTTTCATTTGAAATGGACATGTACATAGAAACTTAGCATACTTATATTCATGTCCTATTATCCGTTGTTACCTACAATTCATCAATAACCTGGATACGTTCTCATGAAGTCTGCATAACAGGATTTTACAGACATCTCCTTCGATGAAAGTATCATCCTTCCGGTTTAGTGATGTCCTAACCAAAAGGTCGTAATCAGGAACAAATCCAGTCTGTACAACTAAACACTACTTCTAGTTAAAGGTATGTAAGTCAAACACAAGTTCTTTCATAATATTTGTCGACAGTCTATTGCTGGTTACTATACTAATTGACGATTGAAAGCATTCTTAAAATCCCTGAAGGATGAGTAAACCAGTAAGTAATAAACATTATTATACCCCCGTTTTAAAAAAGGCGGGAACGTAGTATTCGTTTTATGCGTCTATCCGTTCGACCTTAATATCTGACGAAATCTCATGATGACACAGTTTACCTTCTATTTTAGATTAAGATCCCATAGCCAAGCATGGACATTTTAGTTATTACTATAAGGGGGTACTGGTATATGCCATACACAACTCCTCCTATATCAATGAATAGAGATTGATGAAACTTTCAAAGAATCTTAGTCACATGATGCCATATTGCAGATCCTGTTTTAGATCTTGATCTGAGCAATTTATAATGTCTAAATAACCATTCATGGTTTACGCAATGCATTTGTCATTAGGGGATACTGGTACAACTCGTCTACAACTCCCCCAAACCAGTCATTGGAATTTAATGAAACTTCTTAAAGGTCTTTATCACATGATGCCACACTTCACCATTTGATCAGATTTTGATCTGACCATTTTTGGGGTTTCCCTATAGCCAAACATGCACTTTACAATTCTATGTTTTAAGGGGGTATTGGTATGGTGTCTGCCACCCCTCCTACACCAATGAATGGAATATAGAGAACCTTAGTTGCATGACGCCATAGTTCATTTCCTATTTTAGATTTTAATTTGACCAATTTTGAGGGTTTCCTATAGCCATACATCGACTTTGCCATTCATAAGGGGTATCGGTACGCTTTCTGCAACTCCTCCTAAACAAATGTAGAGAATTAAATGAAACTTTCAGGGAATCTTTATCATATGATGGCATAGTACACTTTCTTTTTTAGACTTCGATTATTCAATTTTGAGTTGGCCCATTGCCCATTGCCAATTATATAATTTACCATGCATTATCTGAAGTGGGTAATGGTATACTATCCACAACCCCTCCTAAACTAATGGATGGATTTAATAAAACTCTTAGAGAAACTTTTACCATGATCCCTTTTTGCACCTCTTGCTTTAGATTTTGATTTTACCATTTTTGGGGTTTAACATATGAAAGCATTGACTTTGCTTTTCAAGTATCCCATGTGGTGCGGTGGTATCATTTATGTTTTTTAAATGACTCTTATTGGTTGTTTTAACAAGGTATTTTCGTTGGACTATATTTTTGTCACAAATGTCAGTACTCATATTTCAGGTCGTCAAAAAATTTATAAATACTCATTAAATGAATGTAAATTACTAATTTTAGATATATTACTTATTTTTGGCAATGTATTTTGCTTTGAAATCCCTAAATGTGAAAAGTTTCCTAATTTGAGATAAGGGACGTAATTCACATTGCGAATGGGTTATTGTTCTTGGGTTTTGCTTTTATTTGTGTCATAAAACCCCTGAGAGACAAAATCAATGATAATAAAAGCAATCATTTGAGAATATTTTGAGATATGCTTTGAAACGTTTGAAATATACAAAAAAAAATAAATTTTGACAACATGACCTTTGACCTTAGATTCTAAACATTTGCACCATATTTCACGTTTACGACCAGTCAAAACCAAAGCGTCATATCATTTCCTTCAATATTGGGTATAATTTAGCCGAATGTCAGGGTGGTTGATTAAATTTGAAATTTTAGACTCTAGGTTGCTGCTCTATAAACAGTAATGCCAAAACAAACAAAAACGTTGTCTAGCAAACGTCTGAGTGCCTTAATCATATCATCACATGTCCAGAAACAATAACTATAAATAACTTGTCTCAACTTGGATCTAATAATTATGTGAAGGGTTGGTATAAAGCTTAGAAAATCATTACTGTCGACAGAGAAAAAGTCTTTGCTCTGATTGTAATGTATCTAAAATTTCAATATAATTTTTCATACTCCAAATGTAATTCACATCTGAGTTTTGATAAGATTTTTCACAGTATTTAACTCAGTAACTATGTTGGTCTTTGACTTTCCTTGTCATTCTCCAACTTACTTACTTTCACAAAATGGGTTAAATATAATGATGACTTTGCCAGGATGTTTATATCTAGAACTTTCCTCGTCTTCCTTCAGCTTTGTTTCTACGTATAGTTGGTAATTTCCAATAGAGGCATCTGAAGGTGGCATGATTGTACATCTTAACTTGGATGATTCTTTGACAGTAGACTGCACCTGCCAACTTCCTCCCACATCTTTTGCCCATTCAGAGCCCTTGAAGCTGAGTGGTAAACGTATGACAGTCCCCTTAGATACTTTAGGTCTTGCACCTTTAAATATTGTAAATATTTCTAGTATTAATATATATTCTTTCTGTAAATAAAATCATATTTAATAATAAGGCAAAACAGTCTACAAATTGATACATTTTGTATATATATATTGAAATTTTAGTCAGTGGTAATGTTGTGGTGAAAGTGAATGGTAAGTTTGATTATTTGTTGCATTGTTCCAAGATGTGCACAAGCTTTATTAATATAGCATCATCTTATAATCTGTCAACACCTTCATTGAGAAAAATATTTTGAGACGAGTAAAATATACTTATCAACAAAAGAAACCAAACAGGGATTTTATTAAGGATGACATTTTACCTTTCGGCAGAAAACAAATCACTGACATATGAAAATGTGTTTTTCCGTACGTAAGAAGTGAATCACCCTTAAAATGTCTTTACAATTTTTGAACCATATATTGTTCAGATTAAGGTCAAGGTCATTACCTAGATTTTCTGTTAGTTGACGTAAATGGTGACTATGTTAACATCTTGTATTTACCTAACAAACCAATGACTTACAAATATATTGCTTTGACGATCATGTATTTCTCATTTCACATCTTCTGAATTAATTTCACGGTCACGCTAGCCTTAATGAATGAAACAAAAGGGACAACAGGAAACACCTACAATGGCTGAAAATTATAATTACATGTTTTAGGTGTTTGACATTTCGACGGCTCCCAAAACCTAATGCTACGTCATTTTTCATTTGATGAGCATGTTTGACGTAGATGTATCATAAGTTTTTTGGTCATTCTTTTAATATAACAAAGGTTTGTGAAGGCAAAAATCGCCATCGACGCTCTGAAATCAAATCTTTGTTCACGCTGATTTTGGATTGAGCGGGGCATCATGTTAAGGTCGCAATTTTTTCACCCGATGCTATGTCCCAATTGTACACATCAAGCAATTTAAATCGTCCTCCAATTAACGACGAGAAATTAAAATTCTGGATTTTCATCGTGTCCGTTTTGGAATTTATTTGAAAATAGAATAAATATACGCTTTTCTGAATGTAATATAATGTACATAAATAAACTAAAATAGGAACTTTAAATGCATAATATAAAAATGAACTTTGTATGTTTTTTTGTTTTAATTTTTGTTTGTTTGTTTGTTTTTTTTTGTTGTTGTTGAGAAGTATATATTATTCGATAGATATCTTAAAAGCTAATAATTAATACTAAAAAGTCAAAAGTAGAAGAGACATAAACCGAACAACATTCCACATTTTTTTTCATAGTGAATGGGATGAAAATTAAACCTTTCATGCAAAACCTGAACGTTTCTAATCAAGTTATGGAAATATTGAACGATGGTATGTTTGACGGTTAAAAAATTCCATTTTACTTAAGATACAAAAGTTCATAATTACCTTAGGTAAAAGTCATTGAAAAAATTTCCAAAGAATAAAGAGGCCTTTTTTGGCAGTGATATTTGCTTATCTATAGCATAACTCTTTCAACATGCTTTATAAGATCACACTTAAACTTACCGTACGATAATTGCAATGTAACACAGTCATGGTCCGTTTCCACAGTCCTATCGAAGTCCACACTGAAACTTACCGTATGATAATTGCAATGTAACACAGTCATGGTCCGTTTCCACATCTCTATCGAAGGTAATTTCTAAACTGAATTTTTGACCTCGCCTTAATACTGTATCGTCTTGATCATATTCATTGGTATGATGATCCTTGCCATTAGCCTCCCGTAGTGTATCAACAACCTTGGTTACCAAAGCCGTACCGGCTGAAACCAAAAGAAAGGATATCAAAAGTTTAGTTTTTGAGTACTTTTCGGATAGATAGTGCATGTATTTGTAAACTTTCCACTGCTTGCTAAAATTAGAATATCTATTAATAACACAAATACCTAAATTGCAGTGAATTTAGTTTCTGCATATTGTCATTTCAACAACTTATGTCTCCTCAGTGCAGATAAAATCGAAACATTTGGAAACCTATAATCCGAAATATGTATAGAAAAAATCACGAACAGGGTCTAAAATAAAACCAAAAATCTACCAAGGTAAGAGCTGTGCACGATAAAAACGGATTTTCAATGTATTATGCCAAAATACATCCCGAGATATGAAGGCATAACGCACAACCAAAAAGGACAGCCCACTGTTTGAAAGTTTTCTTAAGTTTGTTGATATCATATCACTGTGTGCAGAGCAGGACATGCTTACCCTTCCGGGGCACCTGATGTCACTCTTGTTTATTGAGAGTTCACACTGTTAGTGTTTTAGTTTTTTGTGTTGTATATGTAACATTCGAGTGTTTTGTAGGCATGTGGTGTCTTTGGTCTTCCGTCTTTTGGTGTTCTTGCTTTTGCCTTGTCTCTGGATTTTGATTTGTGTAATCTTGTGCTTTGTTCCTTCGGTATTCTACTGCCGTTGTTTTATAGATTGTCAATTTCAAATAAACTGGAATACTGACAAAGTCAGAAAGGGCCCCGCCCCCTTGTGTGTCCCAAAAGCCTGTTTGCAGAATTTCATGGAAATCATAAAACAATTTTTTTAGAAAAACATAAATAACAAAATCTTAAGTTATTGTAGATTTAGTTTCTACATATGGCTGCTTTTTAGACTTGTCTCATCTGTTCAGATCAAATCAAAATATGAAGGTCATTTCAAGTTATCATACGACAGTGCTAATTCTCAACATAAGCACTATTTCACATAAAAACAAAGTTTTTTCCCAAAAATCATTTTCTGATTTTCCTGAAAAAACGAAAGGGAGCTTCTTTTGGTCCACTTCAAGTTTGAATATCAAAATAATTAATATCCCTGAAGGCAATCTTAAGTTATTGTATGACATAGAGCTTATTCTCAAAATATGCACGTTTTCATATAAAAACTAAGTTATTTCCCAAAAATCATTTTCCGATTTTCCTCAAAAAGGAAAGGGAGCTTCCTTTGGTCAACTCCAACCTTGAGTATAAAAATCATTAAAATCCCTGAAGACAATCTTAAGTTATCGTACGACATAGAAGTAATTCTCAAAATATGCACTTTTTCATATAAAAACAAAGTTTTTTCCCAAAAATCATTTTTTGATTTTCCTAAAACGAAAGGGAGCTTTCTTTAGTCCATTCCAACCTTGAGGATCAAAATCATTAAAATCCTGAAGGCAATCTTGAGTTATGGTACGACATAGAGCTAATTCTAAAATATGCCCTTTTTTATATAAAAACGAAGTTTTTTTCCCAAAAATCATTTTCCAAATTTCCTCAAAATTTAAATGGAGCTTCCTTTGGTCAAGTCCAACCTTGAGTATCAAAATCATAAAAATCCTTGAAGGCAATCTCGAGTTATGGTACGACATAGAGTTAATTCTCAAAATATGCAATTTTTCATATGAAAACGAAGTTTTTTACCAAAAATAATTTTCCGATTATCCTCAAAAACAAAAGTAAGCTTCCTTTGGTCAAGTTCAACTTTGAGTAAAAAAATCATAAAAATCGCTGCAGGCAATCTTGAGTTATGGTACGACATAGAAAACGCTGACGGACAGACAGACAGACAGACGGACGGACGGACAGACTGATTACTATAGGGCGACGCTATTTCATGAATACCGAAGGAACAAAGGGGTGAAATTCACAAAAATCGAAGTCCAAAGACTGGCTAAAAACGAGAACACAGAAAACAATGACGTTAGACACAAAAACAATGACGCCAGACAGACACAAAGCACAGAACCAGAAACCACAACATTCAGAACAAAGGCACGCACAGTGTGAACTCCAGTGAATAAATCATCCATAAGTCATAGATAAGATGATAGATATAAAACTAGTATTCGACTATCCATACGGAATGCGAAGTTAACCTACTGTTAACTGTGATATGACAGTGATACGGAATATAACAGCAGAGACAGTATAACGTCTTCTACATGATATCACTTGTATACAGGACGTACTTCGTTTTGACATTTCGTGTCTTCATAAGGAAGCAAAGCATAGTCCTCTAATAAATACCCTTCGCTTCTTTATTTGCTAGAAGAAATACATGATTAATCTTTAATCAGAAATTCAGATTTCAATCTAAGGAATGCATAAAGATGTGTTTGTTGTAAACATTAGTCAACATGCACTGCAAAACACTGAGAGTCTAAACGCATATTTTTTTGTACTAAATTGTACTGAAAAGAACCCGACCAATCTCGCCCTGTTTTAAAAGTAGTCTCAACCAAAGTCTGATTCATTCTAAAATTTTACTGAACGAGTCTCGACCATTCTCGATCAGTCTTAACTCTAACTGAAAGAGTCTCGACCTGCCTCAACTAATCTTAACTAATACTGAAATAGTCTCGACCTGTCTTAACAAGTCTGATTTAGTATTGATAGAGTCTCCACCTGTCTGAACCTATGTCGACTAGTGTGATTTAGACTGAAAGAGCCTAAACTTGTCTTAACAAGTCTTAATATGAACTGAAAAAGTCTCGACCATTTTGATGCAATACTTACATATTTTTTCTTATCAAGATGAATGAATGTTGTATTTGATGAAATAATTTTCGGCTAGAAATTGCTAAAGACATGGCACAACAATGCAAGTTTATTTCAATTCGTATAAAAATCACTAATTAAGATAATGGCACATTGCATGAAACTGTGAAAAAATATTTGTACAGGATATTAAGGTCATTTCAAAGTAATTGAACGCCATCTGGTGTTGTCTTATTTCAAAATTAAATTAATCTTAAAATCTTAAAATCTTGAAATGTTTTTGATACGTCCCTTTCTATTGTATGACGTTCATGGATACGTTAAACAGCTATGATATTTCATATGATTTCCCCGGAAGAACTGGTGGTGTCACGACAGGGAGGATCGTTGAAGAAAAGTTTTGTAAAAGGGTAACAAATATCTCAAAAAAGTCAATCCCTCTCCGTGTCCGATTATCTCCTTCTTCAACGCGATTGTAGTGTTTATTAGCAGATTATTCGGGTTACTAATCTTATCGAGGAAAACGCTAAACAAAATCGAAGAAAAAAAAAGACTCTTCATGGTAATTTGCTTTTGAGTGGGAAAAATGCAACGTCATAATATATGTAATGTTTTTATTCTTTGCCCTACGACGTCATTTTTGCCGGAACTCATAATCGTAGGGACCAATGTATCGTAAAAGGGTCTATTGATAAGATATGAATATGGAATAAATGCACATGAGAAAAAGTCTCTACAGACACATGATACTGATAACTATGGAACAACGCTTTCATCGTTGAAACTAAAAGTAACATCTCTTTTGTTCTTTGCATGCTATGATACAACTGAATTGGATTGTCACCGAAAAAAATAGAACTGATGTCATAGCGGAGAAATGCATTGCAGTACATTTCGGTTAACCTATTTTCATAATTTATAGTATCAGTTAGTTATAGGATTCCTTGTAAAGTAAGTAGGAACAGAACCGTCAATCAAAAGATCGAAAAATCCATGGACAATGGCAACATCGAAAACACTTGAGTACGGGACAAAAAGAAATATAAAGAAACACATACTCCTTTCAAGATTGTGGTCACGGCGTTAGTAGTCTACCTGTATTGGATTTTATTCGTTTGTTTTTATACTATAGGGAAACGGGACAAATAAAGGGGAGGTTTGGGTACCCATAAACCATACCACTGGCTTTTGCTGTTTTAAGCCATCAAAAACATTCTGATCTGTATCTTTAAATCCATAGTTCTCAAGGACGAACACATGTCAGCAGTTTTCCAGGATTCGCCTCCGATTGCGGCCTTCAAAAAAGGGAAAGGTCTAAAACAGCACCTTGTCACTAGCTCTTTCAAGAGGGCTACTCCTCAAATTCCCTGTGAATTTAAGGGCACTAGAAAATGTAAGCCATCCCGCTGTCTGACTTTTAATTTTACTTGGGAAACAGATGAAGTAGTAGGACCGGCACCTGCACTACTGAAAACGTAGTGTATGCTGTTGGTTGCAAACTATGCCAGATGACCTATGTGGGCGAGACTTGTCGTAGATTGGGTGATCGCTTTGTCGAACATAAACAGAGCGTCGCCGATGGGAAAGACTGTCCCGTAAGGTGAACACTTTCGGCGACCCAACCATAGCATACGTGACATGCATGTAACTGTCGTTTTACAAACTAGTGCGGGTGAGAAACAACGACAGTTCCTTGAACAAAAACTTATCCATTTTCTGGGGACTGTTCGACCCTTTTGCATGAATGTTAAGAAACAGTCCATTTTATGATTTCACTTGAAATTACACGATTGCACATTACAGTATACAAATGTTTTGTTTTCTTTTTGGATTAAGTTCAAGATTAAGCATGATTTTTTCAGGTGATTTTCGTTTCACGTTAGTCAGCAGTCTTCTCTTGTTTCCTCTACACTTTTTTCCATTTTTCTGTCCCGGTTGCCCCTAGAAGAAGGCAGTACTGGCCGAAACATTGGGCACACTTTCCTTTCAACCCGTTTTGGATATGTAAGCTGTTTTTTAGTTGTATATTATGTTTAATTTTACCTTTTAATTGTGGCCTACCTTACCATTTTTGCTTTTTTTTATTTACATTAATTTGTGGCCATTGCACAACATATATTTTTATATTCTCACAAATTAAATATAGATCTAATTAGTAATTTTCCTTGAGTATTATAAAAATTTTTAAGTTTTTGTTTCTTACGTATCTTTTTCTCTTTCAAAAGTGAATTTTTATCCCTAAACTCTTCATCTGTAAGAGTGTTTGTTCTTCCTTCCAAATTATCTGCAAGTCCGTCTCGACCACGACGAGTCCTGAATATGAAAAGAAAAATAAATAAACATCGGTAAATGATTACCGAGGCAACAAAATGAATAAGCGAACAAACTGCCATTTTCTATCATGGGTGTGCTTTAGAATCTCAATACTTTGATCAGATTGATTTCACTTTTGATTCATAAAAGAATGTTTCAATATTGTATTTGTTATCGATACTTGCTATTGGAAATCATTTGCTACAAACATAAAATATACAATGATAGCAATTCCTCATCATCTTGACTGTGTTATCTATAAATTTAATTTCATTTACAGTTAAAACTAACTTAGGGTAGATCGACACTAATACACGCCGCATTCGATTGGCGCATAATTTGCGAAACACTCGGATGCAGAATTGACTTGATTTTCAATCCGGAATATTCCTTAATTGGCCTTTTCATTGTGACGTCATAAAAGATCGGCAAACACTTTCCCGTGAATTAGCTCCCTTTTCCCGTGAATATTGTCTATTTCGTTATCTATATAAAATATCTCTCTTAATCAAACGGTGACATATAGATTTTTTCAGCTCAACACATAGCTGAAGTGTATTTCTGTGAAATATAAAAAAATTCAAAAAATCTATCTGATATTTATTTCATATGAAAGCTAAATAATAAGCATGTTGTCACATTTCCCTATATAATCTTTGTAAATATTGCTGAAAAATACTGAATTTGGCCTGATTTTCAAAGTCTTATAACAGGAAAAGATGATCGGTGACATATCATTTTTATTTTATTTTTTTGAACGAATGGACGAAGACTTACAAAATATCTCAAAATAAAAACATTTATTAGGATCGATCTACCTTAAGCTACAATTGTTCTACACAACTTTGTACACTGCGAAATCATAATATTGGGTTAACAATGCATAACTGTGCGGTTTGTTGGAAGTAATATAAGAATATAAGAAGTATGGCCATAAAGGCGTGATTTTTTTTGCTATGTTAGGTCATTTTCAGAATATGCTCTGATGATGTCGAAAATCGTTTGAGGTAGTCTCTGGTATGTGTACTTATTAGAAATAAAATTAATAAATGCCACATTTGTATGTTTTCTGACTTATTTGTAGTCGAACATGGCTGTAAATGGCCTTTTGTGTCAAATTTAGCTATTTTACGGTGTTTGAGAAGATGGTACTACTCAAAGGACACCGAGAACCAAAACCATTTTTTTTTTGCTGCGAACGTATAAACATTTGTCCTTCCAAATGGCAATAAGTTTAATTTGGTTCTGGAGGTCCTATACAAAGAATTTTAACAAAATCCTACAAAAATTGTCAAAATCTGTCAAAATTGCATACAAATGGCAAGTTCAGTGGCTTAAATTTTTATCTAAATGTACGAGAATGCATTTGAGTTGATCTAGTTCTGACAGCGTATATAACAGATGATCTCTTAAAGCAGTTTTCGAGAAGATTTAACGCATTCGCAAAATTAGTATTCTGAAGGAAATAAATTCACGGGTAAATGGCAATACCTCTTTTCAATTAAAGAGAATCGTCGACGAATGAAGTAAACATGACAATAGGAGCGTTAATACCTTCAAAGAAAACAATGTCAAACGACTGAAATGTCAGATGTAACCGTGGTCGTGTTTACTTTTTGTTTTCATTCTAAACTTAACCCCAAAATTTGAATCATATTTCCCTAGACCCATAACCCCTATCTATTTTAGCGCCTTTAAATTGCAACTAGAGCTATGATTGATTTTCCCGCGTAACAGCAATAAACACCCTAAAATTAAGGTCCACTAACTTATTTATGCCCAACATTAAACATAATCAAAGCTAAGTCATTATATCGTTTTATGTCTCGACTTTTATTTTGTTCTCTGACCCGAAAATATTTCGTTTCCTAACCTAATTCCCAGTAGTTGTTGTCATCTGTTTTCTATACAAGATATATAGCTCCGAATTGCCTCTTTATTGTCATATATAAAACTTTTGTTCTCCATTACCCTGGACCCTAGTATTCCAAATGACTAAATACCGAAGTTACTTTGAATTTAAATTCTGCATATGCGCATTTCGACAACTTATGTCTCTTCGGTGCAGATAAAATCTAAACGTTTGGAAGACCGTAAACTCAAAGATGTTGAAAAACTGATAGAGAACAAATAACCAATATGATCTAAATGTAAAGCCAAAATCAGCTAAGGACAGAGCTTTGCATGAGGGAGATACTCCTTAGTTTTAAAAAAAAATTACAAAAATTTAGATATTGTAAGGTTCCAAATAGAATCGGCTTTCGGGTCAACACCGGAGTACTGACTACTGGGCTGGTGAATACCCTCGGGGACTAACAGTCCACCAGCAGTGGCATCGACCCAGTGGTAACAAATGACTAAATACCGAAGTTACTTTGAATTTAAATTCTGCATATGCACATTTCGACAACTTATGTCTCTTCAGTGCAGATAAAATGTAAACGTTTGGAAGACTAAATTAGGTTTATGTTTGTTGACGATCCCGCATACATTGATCAAAGGGTGAAAAAGCATGGAAGAAGCGTTGCTCGACATCTAGCAATGAATTTCGCTCAAATCGGTGCTAGGAGGCCCCTTGATCTTACTATGAGGTATATGTAAAGCATTATTGTGACTTCAAGATGAAAAAAAAAATAACAATAAAAGCGTTGTTCAATGGCTAAATCTTATGATAGATATATTTGTTGAGGCTTTGTCTTATTTGCATTTACTTCATATCTCTACATTGTTTATCTTGTTTGATCTAGATTTACTTGTGTTAAGCCTGTCGAGATCGTGAAAGGATCAAAATGGCCAATCATGATCATAACATATCTGCTATGGCCAGCTTGTCGACCGTATTATCGAAGAGAACGAGGTAGTGGCAGTTTCTCTTCTGGGTCGGGTCGTGTCCTTGCCGAAATACAGGTTTGTTTTACAGTGACGAGCGACATGTTCCGATGATTCGATACTTCTATGAAGAGGCCGTTGATTGGGTAACATCAATTGTCCAACATGAGAATATTCCTGGTTCGCACGTCGAAGTAGTCCAAATCGGACGGAATACCGCGAACAAATTCTACTTTGGGAGCCACCAGTCTTCCGATATCGTCGCATAGGGGTTGTCGATGCTTGTACAGCCAGACAATCCCCCCTGCATTGGAGTGCACACTGCCCCAGCTCTCTGTATAATCTATTTCTGCAGAAATACGTCTTGCTTTAGGAAGTCGGACCGGAGATGATCAAAGTTATCAGAAATTGCCTTCCATCTTCTGGTGGTAGTGTTAATGGTCCTATAATCATCTGTGATGAGGATGGTGGTAATATAACTCCAAATCCGTGTTTATTTTGACGATGCCTCAGTATGGCATCTCTCCTGGAAAACTGTCAATGGGAGGTAGGCATTCCATTTTATTTTCGAGAGGGGATCAATTCCTCTTATAACTTTTCTAAGGAAATGAAGCAAACAGACCAGGTGAGCGTCTCAGGGTGATTTCGAGCGAGTCTTAATCAACTTCCCTTGCCGTGTGGTCTAAAATACCACTTCCATCATCTCTTCTTTCACGTGGCTATGGATTGAAGCAACTGGATGTAGACGTCTATGGCATACGATTCATCCCTACACACTTCACAACTCACGTACACCCTCCATGTCGTACTTTCTGAAGCCGGAACAATCGTTATTTCCACGTCTTCCATTCATCGAATGCAATCGAGGTAGATTAATTCTGAACTGCCCTCCCTTGTTCTTGGCACTGTTGACGAAAAAGTAAACATTTTTCATAGTTCAATCGGGCTTTCGATACTTGTACTATTATATTGCTGCGGTCAAGCAAGTGGCAAAACTTTCAATTTACCGAAGTTAAGATTTACACCCCAAGCTCTCTACCTTTCATTGACTAGCTGTTGTACAAAGACAACATTGTATATATTTGTCAGCTTTTCACGTCTGATATATCTACAATGTAGACATTTGACATCGATGAATCTTACACACTGTGTAAGTTTGGGGTGTTTATCTTGACTTTGTTACGATAAAAGTTTTGCCACTTCCTTGACCGCAGCAATAATCGTTGGCAATTGTGGCGGTGGGGATGGTGACTTCTCTTATAATCTAACATCGTGGTGGTCGGTATGGCTGTTGCAATAGTTCGACGCTATTGTGATGGTGGTGTTGGTGGTGGATGTGGTGGTAGTGGCTGCAGTTATTGGTTACTACTGGAGACGGTGTCTTGCGCGGATGAACTTCCGGTCCAGGTCTAGCACAGACCGCACAGGTTCGTCGTCACACCGTCACACCGACACCTGCCACTGCTTAAGCACGCACTTGCTGACGTTCTACTTCACAAGGACAAACACGAAGCATTTTTGGTTCGTTTAGAAGAACTCAGGAAACGTACCACCGATGCTAATTGGACGTGTGTTCCATGCATGGTCACAAGAAATATGAACATCCATTTGTATGAGTCATGACTCAGAGACGCGGAACGCTTCTATTAGTAAACTGATTTGTATCATAATCATGATACGTGAATCATAGTTTACACGTGCCTTAGACAGTAAGCTTTTCCGAGTCATGTGAGTCATGGGATACGGTGACGTCACATAGATGCGGGGGTTTGTCCTTATTTTGGTGCCCCTCGCGAACTGGGTTCTAGGAGGGCAAAAACTGAACACTCCCTGCTACAAAAATGGAAATATTATCTTTGCAATTTTAAGTGATCGGAAATTGTCCTCGGCTTTTGTCTGTCTGTTCAAGCGAACAATCGTCTATTTACCTCTGTTGTCTTTTGTGAAATTATGTCACATACAGTTTCTCCGAAATACCGGCAATATTTTTTTTTCATTTTCCGTTTTCACGAGCTGAAATATACTTTACAAAGACTCTTAATCTCAATTTTCACGGGAATTGTTTTAACCTTTCCCGCTTTCCGACCAACACCCTTTCCGTTTTCACGAGCACTTTTTTGTCACGATCCCGTTTCCCTCTCTTCAAGGGCCAATCCCGGGGTGAATCCCGTTTCCGTCATAAACCCATCGAGACACACTGTATTTACACAACTATCATCCTTCCTCATGGTTATATCAGCCAGCATAGTACTTCCGCAAAACCCGTTTCTGGTTGCCACGGATATAGCAGAAGTTAACCAGGACAATCAAGCGATTCTCCAAACGTCTCAAAAGTAATAACTTTTTTTCAAGTGTTCACAAGAAATCAAGCCGAAAAATGTAAACATCTATTACATTTATACAAGTTATCAGGCTTTTGACAGCTGAAGTATAGTAAAATATCATCCCGCGCTCGCCAGAATATCATAGCTGTCAAGAGCCCGATAACATATAGTTATGCAAAATGTACCTTTCTCAACTTTGTTTCCTACTTCGATCAATAAATTTTCTGGGTGGTAAAATCTGATCTTGTGATTTTTGTGTTTTCAACTACATCTATTATTCAGTAATTCAAGAAAGCGTGTCCATTTTTTTTTATACTTTTCCAGTCCGGTTGCCCAAAATGCTAAAAAATCCATTGTGTTTGGAGAAACCTAGCGACAATATCTCCCCGTTCCCAATGTGCATATGTTTAAAAAACAACATTTTGAATTCGAAAGCATCGAAGAGGCTGGAGAAGATAGGTGTCACGTGACGACGAGCGTCAACTCAAATGAGCTGCGTGCTTCTGCCGGAAATATAGTGCGTAAGTTTCTTTCAGATTCCCCCTTTTTAAATCAATAATAACATACAATATATAAATATAAGCAGTATTCACGTCTGTGTCTCTATTAAGAAATTCAGCACGCCTTTCGCGTAGTTATATGTTCTCTGCATCAGTATTCTTTTACCTGTTTTGGCTATTTATCGTTTATATATTGATTAGAGAAACATACGAATGATTTCCCTATTACATAAATTAGACATTTATTTTTATGCAGCAGTCTCTTGGGAAGATCATTTTACACTCGGGGGGTGGCAAATCTATTTATTTTAGATCAGAAAGTTTGTTTTCAAACATTTTTTTCAAGATTACAAGATTACCATAATGTTAACAGAACATTTATCAAATTTCAGGGATGTGCAGATTTCATGTAACCCCCCCCCCCCACTTTCCGAACAAAATGGTCGTCCTCCTAGCACCTAAATCTAAACACCGAAACGAAAATCATCAATTTCGATTATTTTGACGCCATTTCGGGATTACCGTTGTTATTTTATTCATTTTTCATAAATTGCACTTATCTTCTCGTTGATTGAGGCAGCTCTCTTAATTTTCACACAAACAAAAATATAAATTATTTCCTTTGGTTTTATGCATTTCAAACCTTTTTTGAAATTATGGATTTCCTTTGTTTGGGTTCCAGTGCTGCTGATGAGGAATAAATTTCCGAAATGGCCATACAGCTCATTGAAATTATTACAGTTGAAGTTTAACATGTGTTATGGTCTCATGTTCATTTACTCCATATCCTTTCGTAAAATATTAAAAACATATAAATTAGTTTTTTTGTTTTTTTTTAATGCAGCAGTTCTTGGGATGACTACGAGTTTTTCAGGCGTGTATATTTTCCGGGCTTTCGAATTTGAGCTCCATCGGAGCTTTGATTGTTACTTATGTCATAGAAATTCAAAGACCACAATTATTCATGAATTCCAACTGGCAAACGTATTTTTAAGTGTTTCAATTATGTACGTTTCATTCAAAAATGGATTGCAGCAGATAATGCTGATTCATCTTACCAATTTACTGTGCAATCATTTACTATTGAATTCCGTTTTAGTCACATTTGTTAACCCACCAGAAAGATATTAGGCGTTTTACTTAAAGTCTTACGTAAATTACAGTCGTTCAGGTGGAAAGATATTTATAGTAAATAACAACATGTTGTTATGTTTAGCAGTCATGGTAGCGGAATTAATTCAGCTTATCAAATAATCTTTTCTTATTACAGTGTAATGGTAAAATAAACTACATATATTAACTTTCATGTACATGTAAAGAAATTATAAAAATAGCATTGAGAAAATCGTGTGTCGCGAAATCTTCAATAAACATAAAAATATTCATACATACCCTCTTCCAGGATCTAATGGGGCAGTTTTGCTGTTACACTTTCCCATACTTCTTTAAATATAGAATTTGATGGTCTATAAAAATCAATACCACAAATTGTGCATTTAGTCAATAATTCATATTTAAATCCACTTAGTGCATAAAATAAGTCTATTATGTTAAAACAGGTACACAATACCCTGACGAAGGAGTTCAAAAAATCTATGTCAATTTACAATTACTGAGACATAAAATATAAATTATATTATATAATCAATGACGAAACCATTCTGCGACTTCAGTACTTTTGGCGCTAGTAGGGGACATCCAAGATGAATGCTACAGTGAAGAGAAGGGGTGTAAGATAACAGACACAAGACGCGAAGAGTTAATTTTTTATGGATACATCAAGAATTAGGACTTCTTAATGTGTACTCAGAGGATCGGAGGATATAGACTTTCAGCTAAGGGGGCCCGACCCATAATTTTTCTATAAAGGGAGGGGAAATCCAATTTTCCGAAGCCCTAGGAATTTTAATATTTTCCATTCCGCCACTGATACCGATTTGCTGTTTCCCTCCAATTATATGTTTTACATTGAAAAATGTATTTGTAAATAATTGACACAGTGTAGGTTGAGAAAAATTGTGTAAACTGGCAACCGCATTACAAATGTCAAGTATAGATATATACTAGTACATCAAGTATAGTAAAACTACCGAAGTTTTCGGTTTGGTCGTACATTTGTTTGTGTCGACTGTATCTCAGTTGAAGGTCCGATATCAGGGCTCATCAGGGTCGAACATAAAGTGAATATTGGTAAGTTTTCGCGACTATTCAAAATCGCAAATTATGAAGTATTCTTGGCGTTCGGTATTTGACATACATGTCAAATTCTAAAAATGTCTTTAAATGTCAAATTTTACCACATCTTCGCTTGCCAGGTTAACGATCCGCTCCTCTCATCTTCAACCTTGGCAGATCAAGCTGGATTACTGAAGCCTCTAATAAATGAATTTGATTGGTAGCAGTTGAACTTGGCTGCATCCAATCAGAATACCTTGTAATCATATTTTTTGATATATTAAATGACAATAAAATTTAAAATAGAGTGTGTATTGATTTTTTTAATTTTGCAGAATTCCAAGGATTTGTAATATTTCTTTACTTTTTGGGTTCATTTTCCTTTAATCAAATATTTTTTTTTTGCATTTTGACAATATTAGATATCATAGATGATTTTTGCAATAAATCATACTTCAAAGGGAGATATAACAATTTTAAACATGTAGCTTGATGAGGAGAGGAGCGGATCGTAACTCTTGGATAGCGAAGATGATTAAAAAATACATGCACTAGCTAGTTCAATGTGTGTTATTTGTTGTGTACTTTTTTTAATACACCAAAACCATTTATTGTAAATGTATTGGCGCAAATAAAATATTGTCTAGTGTCATTAATTTTCTATACATATAGGCACCATGCGATTTTACAGCTCCCAATAAATTTGATTAAAAAACAGCCCATATTTCTTTGAATATGACTGTATTGTGTACTTACCGTAAATAACAGAAAAGAGAAGGAAGAACTTTCATTTGCACTCATCTATCATTGATGTCAAAAGATGACTAGACTAAGTAGAAAACGAAACTATTCAACGACATGTAGTGTATTCAAAAGTGTCAACATCATGTTTACGTATTTTATGTGTTTTATGTTCAACTGGAAAAAAAGACAAAAAGAAATAAAAAAATAAATATAAAAAAAAAGAAGAAAAAAAAACATTGGTCGAAGATGGGAAGTAATGGCAACATCTGAATCTGAAAAAAAAAAAACAAGGAAAGATAGACATATCATGAGAACGGCACAAAAATGAAGACAAAATAAAAAAAAGAAAAAAAAAGAAGACACACATAAATACAAAAAAAAATGAACAAAACGGATTCAATTAAAACCATTGGTGAGATCAGGTGCACCGATAGAGTAAGTATCTCCTGCTTCTTTCAAGACACCTTCCGTGTTGAACATGTCAAATCCGGTAGAAAGGTCAAATCCGATGGTGGAAACAACAATTGAGATTTTAAAGGAGAAAAAATATGTTGTCAATCCAATAACGGTCCACAAGATGGTGATGTCAACCGTAAAATTTCTGGAGTGACGAATTATGGGAGACCAACCCTTGTTTAAGAAACCTATTTTTCAGCAACCGGGCTTACCGTATCCACTACAGGCCCTTGGAAAATTAGATGAACGCGAGGTTCTACAGATCGTTGAAGTCACACAATTTGAAGAAAAAAAAATGAATTCGTCAATATTTTATCGGGTTGGGATTAAGATTTGGACGTATTTGGTTTAGAAATATATGTTATTTCTTAAATGATTATACCATAGGCTTTCATTTGATAAATGAATTAAATGAATGAATGAATGAAAATGAAATTTTTGCAAAAAAATATATATATATATATTGGGTTGATATAAAAAGTTGGCATGTTTTACTAATAAGTGAATTTACGTGATTAATTATTAACATGCAGGAGGTTAACGGACCTTAGAAAATGGCCGGGGTTGGGAAGTGGGGGTAGGAATATTCCAATCAATAACCTAAGATATTGAATTTACTGATTTCATTCAAATAGATTTAAAAAATCGAGACAGGATTGTATGTTTTATTGTTTGTTGAGTCACGTATAGTAAACTTAGATTTAAATTACGAGTATTAAGTATGTATATCATATATTTATTCCACCTGAATTAAGTTTTTTGTGTAAGTTTAATATAAGCTTTTCTATGTACGGGATTTATTTTGTCAGTTTCCAATGGTACGTTATAAGTCATATCAAAGTGTTACAAATAACTTTATTGATTAATAAATACACTGGCTACCTGTAAGTAACCCTGGAAGTAAGTAAGTAAGTAAGTAAATTCTTTATTTAAGGAGGTTGACAAATAGACTTGATCAAATAATAATCCATCAACTAATTTCATACATATTTAAACACATCCAAAAAAGCATAATAAATAAACTGGCATTCATACAACATATCAATATTTCAAGTAATACATTTCAAGAAATGATTGAAACAAAGCTCCTTAAACAAAGCTATATTATGACAATTTTATATTGTATGGCAAGTCATTCCATATTTTAACTGCGGAATATTGAAAAGATTTCTTATAAAAATTTGTATTTGTCTCATCATTTTCTGCAGATCTCAAATTATAACTGTGTAGTTCATTAACTGATACAAATGTAGTAGAAATAAGTATTCTGGAACTTGACCTGCTGAATGCTCTATTGATCTAAAGCTTGTATCATCAGGAAATGAATTATTAAAAAAAGTATGTAAATGAAAAGATCAAACATATTTTGTTAAACTGAGTCAACATATGATATTTCTAAAACATAAATAACAGTTGTTGCGTTTTCATGGGCTCGGTAAATATGTATTTATTGGATATTCAATCTAAATAAATCTTATCTTATCTTATGTGTGAAAGAAGATTTACAATAGCCATGTTTGAATATCGGATATTAACATTTTTTAACAGTATTTGAGAAAATCTGACAAGGATATGGGATATTTTTACTATTGGATATGGGATGTATATATTATCTGGAACTTGAAATCTGTATATCGTAAAATATCATCCCGTGAGCCAGAATATGTAGCACAATGCGAGCGAGCCCCAAGTTCATATACTGGCGACCGGGACGATATTTTATAATATTCCAGCTTTAAAAATTCAGATTACTTGTTTATTTCTTATTTCAATACAATGGTTGATTAGGTTTTGCGTCAAATTCTCCCACGGTTTTTACAAAATGGGGGATGTTTTATGACTTCACAATATTTTTTGTCAGCTAACTTTATTAAAATTTAGAAATTTTTTAATCGAACCATATTGGCAAATCGAAATAAAGTCGTTTTTTTTATTTCAAACCGTCTCATTGTTTTCATTTGTCTACCGGTTCCTAGGCACTTTTATGACGCCACAATGTAAACAAAATGGTGGTTCTGCGTCATTCCCGGTTAATATGGTTGTTAAGGGCTTCAAAAAAAGGCTTAGTCAACTTTTCTAAGATTGCAATGTTTTGATGACATCACAAACCGGAAGTTACCCCCCCCCCCCCAAAAAAAAAAAACTTAATGCAGCTAATGTGAAAGATATTTATATATGTATTACATTAAGGGTCACAGACCCTGTAAATGCAGAGTGGGTTTTAAGGTAGATAGACACTGTTGCGCTGCGCAATGCAATCGCGCATAAAATAAAATAAAGAGTCGGGTACGGGGTAGGTTTGATTTTCGGGCCGGAACAGTAATTTGACGGCTTTTCCTTTGTGACGTCACAATTGAATGACAAATGTGAAACGTCATATTTCCTTTACTTTGCCGCGAATTAACTCCCTTTCAAGAAAATAATGATTCTTCCCGAAACTTTGTAAAATATCTCCGTTAAAAGGATGGTGACATATTCATTTTTTAATTGTAACCAATAAATTACATCATAAACTATCTGTTCACAAAAATATATCAAATTCTCATGGATAAAAAGTTCATTTCTATTAAGCTAAAAATTGCCTTTCCATATTTTCCTAAAATATGGCTAAAAATGAGCAAACTTTGATCTCAATTCTAGAAAAAAACAAGCATGGTGACCCATACTTTTTATTATATATTTTGGGTAAGTAGGATTGATTCTTCAATTGTGCCGACTTACAGCAAAATCTCATGGATATGAATATTGCTGTCTATCTACCTTAAACTACAAGAGTCATCTCCCCTGAACGCGGACCTGATAAAAGACACACGATCAATAGGGTCACTCGAGGATTGACGCAGGTATCGGCAACACTTCGTTCATTAGAATTAGAGAACTATTTACTAAGATTATTGAGTAAACGTCGTGTTATGAAAACTAAACTTCGGTGTTCAAATATAAAATTTCCAGTGGAAACTGGACGTTGCCAAAATGCAGTTCGTGAAAATCGTAAGTGGAATTTATGTTTCAGGGGGATTGGAGATGAATTTCACTATTTATTTATATGTCAAAACGAGGCAATCAAAATAGAAAGGAACAAATATATTCCTCGTTACTATTACGAAAATCCATCCGAGACAAAATTGAAAGGTATGTTATCATTGTGCAACAAAAGAGTATTTATTGGATAACGTATCAATATTTCTAAACAAAATTGTACATTTATCATAATATTTATTATAACAATTGTCCTTATAATATTGTTGTGTTAATTATATATTATTATATAAGAATGATATACAATTTTTATAATTGTTTCATTCACATTGTATTATAATGAATTTTGTCCTAAATAATTCTCTATATTGTTTATTATATCCATTACATGCGTTGTTTAATTCTACTTTCAATTCTCATGTTACAGTGTATTCTGCCTTGAGTAGATAAAAATCTTGAAAATCTTGAAATCTTGAAGTTTTCATCGACCTGGTTTCCGTATTTTTTCGAACGTCTCGTCTTTATTTTTATGTAGTGGTGACGATAGTTTGTTTACACAATTAAAAACGGAAAATATAATAGAATCTTTATCCAATTAAGATTTATTTCTTGGGAAACGGATAAAGAGGACACTGCTTGTCAAACATTAGGAGAATTGCCTTGATATCTCCATGTCAACATCTTGCTAAGTTCGGGTCAACAAGATATGGCTTTTGTGGAGGGGCTCTACGGACTGCGATAGGAGGAGGGAAAGACGATAAATTTCAATAATTATAAGGATACTTGCAATTTCTGAACGGATATACAAAATGTATTAGTCCAGTTTTACTGGAATATGGCATACTGGTACTCTCTTTAAGTGGGCCTTGAATACCGATATACTAATGACAAAACTCAAGATTCGGGTTTTGGATTCATCCAAGTGAAGAACTGGAGAATACGGAAGAAGTAGTCATACGGTAATTTATATATTCATACGGTCATAAACCATAGACAAGTTTCTAGTTGGTGAATTTTGACTTCTTAATATAAAGGTCGCAATGATCAGTAACGTAATTTGTGCCGACTAACACCAGGTCAACCCCTGCAATTTCGTCATAAACATTTGTTTTGAATATCGTATCACTAAACTGACACATTGACAAACCGTAACACTGGCCCATAGAGACATCGACTAATCGTAATAATGGCCCTCAACACATTGCCAAGTCGAACACTGGCCATCGACACATTGACAAATCGTTACGCTGGCCCTCGACACACTGACAAATCGTAACATTGGCCCATCGACACATTGACAAATCGTAACACTGACCCATCGACACATTGACAAATCGTAATACTGACCCATCGACAGAACGACAAATCGTAACACTGGCAAATCGAATATCCATAAAAATGTCATTCGTGTCGATCAACGCATTTGGATTAAACTGGTTGTGGAACAAAGTTTCGCAACTTGTTTAATCCGTCTGCGTTGTTCGGCACTCGTTACATTATGATTGATATTCACGACGGTCAATTAGTTATCCATAATTATTTGCTGATTAAACAAGCATTTTGATGTATTCGAAAACCCGCTTATTGTGCCGATTTCCTTAAATTCAGATGTCTTGTATATAAAGATTGACTGACAGATCGCGTGTGAATGTTAATCCAAGGAAAAGGAAAACTGAATGTAAGCTTGTATCACATACCATGATGTTCATCCTCCTTTGACGAAGTGGTGGTATTGTACCATCTGCCAAGAATATTGGTGCGTTCGGTCATTAACTTTGACACAATGCATGGACTTAACATTACATGAATCCCTACAGAGTAAGACTGGATGTGTCTCGTTATCTGCATACCTCGAAACATAACCAATACATAATCAGAAATCTGTTGGACTCAATTCTGTTTCAATGTGTTATCAATTTGAAATCTGTTGGACTCAAATATTTTACTCACATGACTTACAAGACTTTCCATACTGCAACCGCTCTATTTCCGTAAGTAAACAACATTGACTGCATAAACATAATTGATATACAGTGGATAACCGTATATCGCTTTGTCAGACGCCAAGTAAATGTTCCACGACGTTGCAAGAAAGCATAGCTTAGTTATGTGGCGTTCTTGTTCATTTTTGTTTATTTGCTTTGTCTTTGTCAAACTGTCTCAATTCGTGTTGGATATGAATTGTCGTGATTTTGGATTTTTTGAAAAGGCTGTATCTGTTTGGAAACTAAACTGAGTTTATTCAGTAACAAACAATAGATTAAATGTCCTTGCTTTTTAAATGTCACTTTTATCAGACAGCCAAACTAGTTTTGAAAAGAAAATTCTACGAAAGATATTTTGCTTGTTCTACATTTTCTTGTAAATCCATATTTTTTTTCTTTTTAGAAAAAAAACCCTTTTTGTTCTTTTATTAATTTTCAAAAGGCGTATGAAACTATGTCTAGATCATGTCTATGGAAAAAACTGCAGCATCATAATACAAAGGCAAATGCTTTTGAATTATTTACAATATTGTCCAGTAATTGCTTTTCTAAAATTTTTCCTTGTCGATCGAAAAAAGGTATCGCCATTTCTTTTCATAATATTCTTGAATGTCCTAGAGGATTATTTTGAAATACAGAGGGGTCTCTAGAGACGTATAAAGAATAATTTTATAATGAACTTCGAACTGTTTTTGAATTTGTATGCCGATGATACTGCTATTTTGTATGCTGATGACACTGTTATTTTGTATGCCGATGATACTGTCATTGTAATCCAAAACGGTAGAAGAGAACTGAAGTAACAAAGAATGCGTTTTTTACAATTTCAAGTTCAGAAACATGATTAAAAAGAGAATACAGAAAAACAAAGACATAAGACCGTCACAAAGCACAGAATTAAACACAACATTCAGTATTAAGTGAACTCCTATGAAAAATGAAATTGATATGAGGTGCTCTGGAAGGCTAACTTATGGTTTATGTTGAACAAAATTTGGTCTAGAAAACTCTTTAAAAATGATCAACAAAATAAGCATACCTTTGATAACAAAATTAAGAGTCTCAAATCTTTGCATTGCTGTTGAAACGGTAAGATGGAGAAAATCAGCAGAGATCCATAATGAAGTAAATTTATAGGGGTTGAATATCGTATTTTATTAATTTATAACAATGATGATATAGTTAAACAAAGAGTGGGACTCTTTCCGTAATGCAATGCAAAACATCTTGTTGTTCATAAAATGACAGGGCTATTGAAAATATGTGACCTAAAACTATATAAGCCTTTCATTTTTTAAAGAAGATTATACATTGTAGATATAATATATAGAGTTCCCTTTAAAAATATTCCGCAATGATAATTCACAAATATGGAGTTTGACATTAAATTCATTTTGAAGTCCTTAAGGCAGATTGATACTTCAAATTTTGACAGAAAGATTTTTTTCCTTATGATATTGGCACTGTAATAAAAAGAATAAGGGGGTCATAAGATAACTCAATTTAACAAATATACAAGGAAAACAGTAATTTTGTTGTTATCATTTAAAGCAGTCTTTTGATTTTTTTTTACTTTTTTAAAACCTAACAACGGCAGTAGAATACCGAAGGAACAAAGCACAAGATAACACAAATCAAAGTCCAGAGACAAGGCAAAAGCAAGAACACCAAAAGACGGAAGACCAAAGACACCACATGCCCACAAAACACACGAACGTTACATATACAACACAAAAAAACTAAAGCACTAACAGTGTGAACTCTCAATAAACAAGAGTGACATCAGGTGCCCCGGAAGGGTAAGCATGTCCTGCTCTGTGCACAGCACCCGTCACACTGTCAGTGGGTCAATCCAGGGTAAAGTCGAAACCGGTAATGTCAAATCAGGGAAGACGCGAATCTAGCTGAAAATGTCAGTTTTTATTTGTAAAAGTAAGCCCATTTGGTAGTTTTGCAATTGGGCGGATTTGGATTTCAACTGGGCGGAAAAAGTTTTTCAATTGGGCAGAAAAAAATTTGCAAGTGGGCGGATTTATTTTTTTTTCAAGTGGGCGCGGATAAAAACCAAATGCACTTAGCAAAGCAGAACTGCAGTCACATCTATGTGAGTTTCATGTGATTTTCCAGTCATTTGATATTATCGCCGTTTAAAGTGTTTTACTTCAATATTGAGATTCAGAATTATCAAACGAAGAGGGCAGTTATGGGCATTCCATAGAAAACTATCAAACAAAAAACTATAATGACAAATCTTTACTTCATGTGATATACGCAATCTTATTGATTAAAGATACCATTCTAAAATAGACATCAAATTACATGCGAGTACCGTTTTAAAAATACAGACTAACATGGGCACTGTTTGTTACAATGTCTTTCACCACAGACTAAGAAATGAGCATTGTCTTTCAAATGATATATAAAAGTAAAACATTGTGAGATACTGCATATATACATGTCTATTCGGACTTGAAATCTGCATCCCACAACTATAATGAACTCATTTCGCGTCATGTCATCAAATTTACTTTATATCCATTTTTATTTCACTTCTAAAGTATCTCCACCCAATTGCATAACTAAAAAACGCCAAATTGAAAATACAGGCATTTTAAAAATCCGCCCAATGGAAATTCGTCCGCCGATTTGCATACAGTAAAAAATGTAAAGAAAAATGGGGATGATTTTTGTATCTCAATTTATTTGGACAATATTAATTTTCATCGAGATATATTTGCAAATATTTTATCCGATTATCTCCTTTTAGGAATATAATTGTTGACACTAACAAACCACATCTTATTAGCAAAATATGTGTAAATCTAATGATTTGTCTTCTGGCCTTTTGGTATCACTATAATGATATTTAAATGTTTTATCATAATTAAAAATATTTGAATTATATCTAAAGCAGATAATACCAATCAAAGCATTAAATTCAAATTCAAGATAACAGACGAATACCGATCTAGATTAAGTAAAGTAAGGACAATTAAGAAAATCAGCTATTTAGAATTTCTGATACATAAAAAAAAACAAAAACAAAAACAAAAAGCAAAAAACAAAAAAGAAAAATAAAAAATAAAATGGGAATTAAAGGAATTAACTCAGTAAAAGCTTATTGGCCTTCTTTTCAATATTCTTTTACATTAAACAAAGAAAAGGGTCAGTAGATAAAAATTAATTACATTATAAATATTCGTTTTAGATAGAAAGGAAGCAAAGCCGTTTCAAACTAAATTAAGGTACAAACCTTTTTACTTTGTTAACTTTCGTTTTATATCAACAGCGTAATAAAATTTTATCTGCTAGCCTTTTACTTCCGTCTAATTTTTCACATGAGAATCAAAGGATAAAACCCTAGTAATGTGGAAATCTGGGACAAATTACAAATTCAAAAACCATACCTTATTACATCGTTAAGATGCGATACCTTTTTTTATATTTCACAACGTAATTGTCTATTTCTGCAGAATAAAAATTGTCAAATTTTATTAAATAAAAATACATGTATTACAATATCATCGTTTGTACGTGTTTTTCTAAGATCAAACACAAAAATCACACAATAAGCAACGTTTAAGCTAAATCTTCATTGAAAAGAGACCAAATATCTATTATCTCATCTTCTTCAATCCTAGGTGGTAGGTTTACCACAGTAAATACAACAGAGCTTCCTTTAATTCCTACCAGCTCATTACTCTCAAATCCAGCAACTAACTCTCTTTTCCTTCCCGTTTTCATGTATGGTTGAAGGACTACTGTCTCGGACCATTCTTCGTTTACCTCTAATTTCCTGTGAAGAAGTAAAGACATCCTATTGATGTACATTTATAAGCTTTGAAAACAATGACATCATGATGAAGAACAACAAAAAAGCGTTGTTCCTTTGCTTGGATATATTATGTATTTGTAGAGACTTTGTCTCATGTGTATTTGCGCCATATCCCTTCATTGTTTATATTCACATTGTTAGTTTCTCTGCCCTCAAACCAAGTGAGTTTTCATTCAGTCTTACACAATTCATATCTATGGAGCATTAACAATGAAAAGAAAGATAAAAACAATATTGCTTCAATATATCAAACGGAAATTCATGGGATGCTATTTTTTTATTTCAAAATATTTTTCCCTGTCTACATAGCCTTTCTGTCTATTAAGTTGGGTTGATTTGATCAAAATGGAACATACGAACCATACAAAATAGAACAAACTTAGTCCTTACCACTTAATATTGACTTTCTACTAAAATGCAAATTCGAATAAATGCTGTTTAAAATGCATTCAAGTGACTTCAAGTGTTGTTCCATTTGCTTAATCTTACCATGTATTTAAAGGGATTTTGTCCCATGTACACTTACTCCATATCCCTTTATTTGTTCATGCTGAGCTATTTTGATTGTTGGTTTGTGACAAAAAATCTGCCTTTAAAGTGGAAATGTCTACTGAAATCCATGATGACTCTTTACCAAACCCTTTTGGGAAGTTTTAGATTATATTTTTCTTTCGTATTGCGATAGTGTTTTACCAGAAGACTTGGCTCCTTGAGTACGTAATAAATTTAAGTATCGATAACTTGAATTAAGTAACTTAAACCGAATTTTAGTAGGACAATCTCATTTTTAGTAGCAAATTTTCTATTTTGCAAGTTTTTTTTTCATTTGTAATTGTAAACGAGTTTATCAGTTTTGAATGCATCATCGTGGCTTAATATCATAAACCATGAAAAGATATGCAGTAAATACAAATATGACAAAGTCTCTACAAATACGGATTAAAACTGAGCAATGGAATAACGCTTTTATTGTTGTTCTTCATCTTGAAGTAACCACCAGGCTTTCAACAATGAGCTTTGCTTATACTCAGAGTAATATAGAAAAGATAACAGGAAACACCTACGATGGCCTAAAACATATTCATATGTTTCACATAAGTTAAAAACGGCCCCTAGCAACCGTATTATCGGAATTCATTGCTAGATGTCGAGCAACGCTACATTCATTTTTTTACGCAATGATCCATGAATGTTGGATGGTCAACAATCATAAATTAAACTGGTAAAGTGCTCTTACAATCACTGTCATCCGTTTCCGAAAGGGGCACAAGTGTCCCTAGCTAGCGGACAATTACAACATAAAGGCAAAGAGCATTCATCAAGTCGATTGTAAGCTATAAACAGGTGGTCAGAATTACATTTGGCAATTACAAAATGAAATAAAGCATGATGTAATCACATGATAAATTCTATCAATAACAAAAACACCACAACTGAAATATTTAAAAAGCATAAATATTTCGCACGGGGAATCTGTTTACGACCTATAATCCAGACTCCAGACTTAAATAAACTATTTACGATATGAAGTAAATGCACACGCAACAAAGTTTCTACAATACATGGTAAGGGCAAGCAATGTTACATCGCTTTTGTTCTTCTTTATAAGCCTTCAACAATGTGCATACCTCATAGTAAGTTCAAGTTCAAGTTCATGATAAATGCATACATGAAATTTTAGATCAGTTCTTACTAACAGTGTTGTGTATTTTCATCAATGGTGTTTATTTTAGAAGATCTTACTCACAGAGTTGGTGTGATCGCATTGAGTATAATATTTTTCAAAGATCGTTGAGAAATATCGATATTCTAAAATATCTTTTAAATCTTAAAACAAATTCTGACAGGCCTATCTACAATACACAAGGTTGCAGCAAAACATTGGAAAATCAAGTGTTGCTAAAAACTATTCTAATGTTCGGCCATTGTAAGTGGTTCCTGTTATCTTTCCTTCATTAACTTAAACTTGTAGGCGTTACTGTTATTCGCCATTTGTAATTTTAAAACAAAAGGATGATACATGCTTTTCATGGTTGTGACTTATACACAAATAAAACAAAAATGAACAAGAACGCCACATAATCAAAGCACTATCAGTATGAATCCCTACAAAAACTGAGGTATCATCAGGTGCTCTGGAAGGTAAGCATGATCACACAGCGAGCTAAATGATGGTGTTGAAAGATCTGTTTGGTGACTGATTGGTTATGTTATTTTCTAACCCTTACACAAACCAATTAAAATCCATGGTATGTGTTACTTCTCTAACCCTCAAACAGTACTAAGGTAAATGTTTAAAAAGCCTTTGTGCATATAACTTTTAAGTATTCGGACAATAATCAGGAGAAATCTGTATCACAAACATAACTAATGAAGAGTTTATTACTGAACTGACAAACACCGATTATGACAAAAGCATAGTCTTTTCAGTTTTTATTTTTTACAAGGGCTTATTCAAAGAAAACAAAAACATTTAGCCCAGTCCTTTAATTTCAGCTTCCGCTACATAGACGATGTGCTTTCTCTTAATAATCCTAAATTTAAGGATTATTTACATCAGATCTATCCAAATGAGCTTGAAATTAAAGAAACAACTGAAACACCTATATTGACGAAGATGGACATTTGAAATCTAAGCTATATGACAAGCGTGATGATTTTAATTTCCCCATTGTGAACTTTCCCTTTCTTAGCAGCAATATACCTACCTCTCCAGCCTATGGAGTGTACATTTCACAGTTGATTCGTTACTGTCGAGCTTGTAGTTTGTACAGTGAATTTTTGAACAGAGCAAAAACACTGTCCCAAAAGCTGCTTAGTCAGGGATTTGTTCAACCTTTGTTAATTTCATCCCTCAAGAAATTCTATGGCCGTCACCATAGCATCATTGAAAGATATGACATGTCAGTATCCCAAATGAAAGTGGAAATTTTCAGCTAGATTCACGTCTTCCCGGATTTGACTACCGACTTTGACATTTTCCCGGATTGAATCACTCACAGTGTGACGGGTGCTGTTAACAGAGCAGGACATGCTTACCCTTCCGGAGCACCTGATGTCACTCTCAGTTTCACTGGAGTTCACACTGTGAGTGCCTTTGTTCTGAATGTTGTGGTTTCTGGTTCTGTGCTTTGTGTCTGTCTGGCGTCATTGTTTTTGTGTCTAACGTCATTGTTTTCTGTGTTCTCGTTTTTGCCCTGTCTTTGGACTTCGATTTTTGTGAATTTCACCCCTTTGTTCCTTCGGTATTCTACTGCCGTTGTTTCATTGGTAGTATGATGGATGCAAGGCGTGGAGCAAATCATGCTCATCCTTTCGGAGAACATGATAATACGTCCAGTTTTTGAAGGGTATCTCACTGCTAGTGCTTTACTTTTGAGGCGTGTTTTTGTTTACTTGTTTCGTCTTTGTAATGTTGTCTAAATACTAAAATACCGAAGTTGCATAATTGCGGTGTTTTTTGGATTAATGATTTTAAATTAACCTTTACTTAATATTTGATTTGGTATTTACATACCGATGTATTAAAAATGAAAATAGTCAGTAGATTTCAGTCCCTTGTGGAAAATATTTAAGATGCAATTATATTTCTATGGTTTTCTGTCCGTTGTCCACTCCTACACTAGTTGAAGGCCATAAGTCTGAAACGTAAGGCACTTACCCTTCCCCTTTTTGTCATATTACTTTAATTTTTAATTATTTTTAATTAGTACATTGTATATGTCTGTCTTATTAGCATTTAATTGTGGCCTACTTTAACATTTTATTTTGTGTAAAAATATTGTAGGTTCTGTTCAAACTTTCAATGAAGATTTCGTTTTTCTCAGTACTATAGGCTAAATTCATTTTCATTGTTTAAGAAATTCCAATAACAATTGCTTATGAATTAATACTGTACCGTTCGCTGCCACAATAAAAATGGATTTGTTGTGCAATAAGATTTGTTTAGACCAACATTTCTTTTGAAATGCATGCACTAAGTCAGGACCATTGTGGTTTACTATTTTGTCGATAGTTTTGCACCGGCTTTGATTTTTGCCTTTTGCTTTTAGACTTCTGAAAAATCAATTTAAAAAACTGTTCTGACTATCCAGTGAAGAAAAATTCACAAAACTTCGTGTAAATACACGTTTAAACACTGAATCGTTAATATTTGCATATTTTATATGAAATATGATTGCAATTCTACGCCGAATCTGGTAGACTACACTTTTGTAGGACTTAGATGGCTATAAAAATCCATTGACCAACTGGTATACATTTAAGATCTGCAATATCTTTTGTACCTTGACCATAAATTGCTTGCTATTTTTTCAGTTTATGTTGTTTGCTCTTATATGACTCCTTATGGGTTATACTTACGGCTTCTGTAGTATTACTTCATCCAATACACCAATGCATTCGATGCGAAATTTGCACTGTGTCAATATCATTGATGTGATATTCTTAAATTTTACAACAGCTTTTGTTTCTTTACCAAATTCCACATTTTCAGGAACCTTTTGGGAAACAAATGTAAAAATATTGAATAAGGAAATGATTGGCTCTAGATGATAACCTAAACAGTAGGCAATACTGTATAAAGCATCTGTCATTTTATAATGACCCCAAAGTCTAAATCAAAGCTACGTGCATTTTTTGGTATTTCTTTGCCGTTTTTCTTTTTGATGTAAAAATGATATTTTTGTCAAAGGAAAAATTGTACCTTTGTTCTTTTAAAGTGTAATCAATTCATCAATATTTGTAGAAAATGTATTCACATAGCTTTCGTCATTATACTTGCTCTGTCTGTAATTCTCTGCTAGGAATGAAGTTGGGTATAATTTGAAACCATGAAAAAGGCAAACAAGAGGCTCTAAAGAACCTTTATCGCTCAACTGGGCCATGGCTGACATATTAATTAAAAACAATCCAAATGTTTAAGGGTCTCATTTTCAAGTTTGTTTATAGACTGTTTAAAGGTCTCCTTCTTAAGTTTGTATGTTCCCATTGACAGCTATATTTTGACGAGGCACATATAGACTATCACTTTTATGAAGAAGACCATCTAAGGACCATTTTGCCTCACATTATCAGAGGAGGAGATCTTTGAATACGTTCCCATGGGGCCTAATATGAAACTATGTAAACCACTGGTTGAAATCTTAGATGTGATGCCAACCTGCCGGACACCTTTTTGAATTGGGGGCCAAGTTAAAACTTTTGTGACAAAGTTTAGTTCCAATTGGCCAAGTAGTTCCAGAGGAGAAGATTTTTATATATATTTCCCCATAGGGTCCAGTGTTAAACTATGTTACCACTGGCCGCCATCTCGGAAGCTATGTGGACATGCTGGACACATTTCAAGACAATTGTGACCAAGTATGATTCTAATTGGCCATGTACTTTCACAGAAGATCTTTGAATATGACTCCTCAAAGGGTCCAATGTCAAAACCACGTTCCCCGCTTGTGTCAATTTTGGATATGATGCGGACTTTCCAAACACATTTTTAAAAGGGGCCACCTAAGGACCATCGTTACCGAGTTTGGTTCCAATTGGAACAGTTGTTTCAGAGGACAAATTTTTTGAAAAAAAAGGATCCAATATTCGACAGAGATCCCGCTGACGGCCACATTGGATTACGTGCAGACATTTTTAAAAGGGACCACCCAAGGACTATTGTGACCAAGTTTTGTTCCAATTGGCCCAGCGGTTTCAGAGCAAAAGATCTTTGAATGCTTTCCCATAGGGTCCAAATTTAAAACCGCGTTCCCCACTGGCAGCCATCTTTGATATGATACCGACTTGCCGGACACATTTCTAAGAGGCAATCTAAGAACCATTGTTACCGAGTTTGGATCCAACTGGCCCTGTTGTTTCAAAGGAGAAAATCTTTGAATGCAGGGTACAATTTTCAACAAAGATCCCCGTTGGCGGCCATCATGGATGACTTGCAGACTTGTCAGACATATTTTATAAAGAGAACCACCAAGGACTATTGTTGCCAAGTTTAGTTCCAATTGGCACAAAAGATTCAGAGAAGAAGATTTTTCACTTTCGAATCATTGCCATAGCATACATGTACAAACTTTTGATCTTTCTTCTCTTTATACTTACCTGCCACACAATAAATTGAAAACAGTAATTTCTGATTTGATAAATCAATATTTCTGCACTAACAAAAGGTACACAGACAAACTTATTTAGTAGTAGGGAAAGACAAAACATATTTTGTAAAGACCCACACTGAGTCAAACAAGAAGTACATGGAGAATGACGTGAGCAATATGTTTACTTTTAATAAACAGTATTTTTGTTGAATTTGGAGGCCGCTTATTTCAACAGATATTCGGACTTGCCATGGGAACTAATTGCGCACCACTTTTAGCCGATCTCTTTCTTTAGTCGTATGAAGCCAAGTTTTTAGAAGGGCTAACACAGAGAAAATAAATGCATTTAGAGCAGTCCTTAAATTTTAGCTTCCGCTACATAGACGATGTACTTTCATTCTTTTTTTTATTTCCATGCATTGTGACTGTCTCACGTCTTTGTTGTTTTCTGTTGCCGTTTTTCCATGTCTTTGGACTTCGATTTTTGTGATCTTTGATTAACTTGTTCCGTTGATATCCTACTACTTTTGTTTAAACATTATCACCAATTAGCATAATAACCGATTAATTGAAAGACAGCATACAAGAATTAATATTTTCTTGCTCCCATTGTTTTGAAAAGGACATATGAATGAGCAAACTTTTTCCCCAGAGGGATAAAAATGAAAATAAGATTAAACGGTATTATTCTTTCTAAAAGTTTGGTTTTAGAATAACAGAATACCGAAGTTACTATTAATTTATTTTCTGCGTATGCGCATTTCGACAACTAATGTCTTAAGTGCTATTGACAGCTGCAAGATCAGAGTTTTTTCTAGTTCTATTTTGCGAATTGACACCCGACAAAGGAAAGGATGCTAAACTGTAATGCAATCTATAAAAAAAAATATGAAAATGCTATGAAATGAATGACTAGTTACCTTTAGATTTACCACAGCTAAATTTTGTGATGACATGAAAAATGAAGGCATTTTAAAATGACAATATCGCACAAAAATATGATTAGTTGCAACAATATTAACAAAGAATGGGAAATACCTCGAATCCGATATCTGGTTTTCCTAGTATAAATATTTCTTCAATGACGTTGGTTCTCTTGGTAGATTCGTTTTTTGCAGTCAAGAACAACTGGAAACTGCCATCAGGATTCCGGATGCTTTTGTATTCATTAAACTGAACTTTGATTGTTCTCAATATTTCTAAAATGTATAATTGAAATAGGTGACCAAACAACCATACCAAAATATCTCCTTTCACGATATCTCTCTCAAAAGAGACGATTCACTTAAGCATCATGTAGTATTTCAACATGTTTTACTTTTTTAAATGTTTTTACTCCTTAAAATGTATTTTCAAAAAAATAATTTATCATTAACAGCGAAGATGTTGAAATTTCTACAACTGGAACAAATTTTGACTTGCAATATGTCAATCATTGAATTTTGACAATCGGACAAGTAATTAACATACATAAGTTTTGAGTTTGATTTTTCTTCTGTAGTGCAACAAATGTTTAACCACTAGACTAGGCTCTTGAGCTAGCCTGCAGATAATTCTTTTATTGTGATCTTTAGTGATCTTTAAATTAGAAGTCTACCTGTATAGCTTTTTGCTTGTTTGATTGTTATACTTTAGCGAAATCGGATATGTTTTCGTACCTATGAACAGCGCATGTACTCCATATCCTTTTATTATTTATTCAGACCTAGTGTTTTTCTCTCAGGCAGTGTGAATCCGTATAAAGATTCACCGTGCGAGGAATATATGCTCTCTATATATTTCAGTTATGATGTCCTTATTCGTGTGAGATTTTCTCACATGGATATCATTTCGTACACTCTAATTTTGGCATTCAACATTTCTTCTTTTCAAATATGTTTTTGACCATCTGTTCATATTTCCAACATCAGTCATTTTACCAGGCCAAGTCCTCTTACAATCGACTTGATGAGTGCCCTCTCTTTGTCTGAATGCTGTTATCATCCACTATCTTCAGACACTAGTATTTTTGTCGGGAAACGGATGGCAATTTAATTTATGTTCGTCGATATCAATGACCAGAAAAGACATGGATTTTAACATTTAGCGAACAATTCCAGTCAAACCTGTGCTAGGTGCCGTCTCAGCATGTTGCTTGCTTAAGGCTTAATGACGACCTCAAGATGAAGTAAAAATAATAAAAGCGTTGTTGTCTTGCATGGTCACTAGTATACATTGTATTTGTAGAGACTCAGTCTTATTTTGATTTATGCCATATCCATTTTTTAACCCTACTAGCTTATGCTTATAACCCTGATTATTCACGGCTTTGGAAGTTCGGTTATCCCGAGTTGTCTTTTGTCTTTTGTCTTTTGTTTTTTTTTCTTTTACGGTTTCCTTTTGGATTGTGTTATTGACATTTTTATACATTGTAATTTAAAAAAAAAATTCTTTTTTGTTGATAATGCCTGGAATATTTCAGGGCGATTTGTTTTCAAAAATTCAAATTTTGCTTTAAAATCGCTAAATTTATCCCTTCAATCATTCTTGTATACTATGGGCATCAAAAATTGCATTTTTGGGAAAATATTTACACATACAATATTTGATTTAAAAAATGCCCCAATTTCACTAAATGTGGGTTTCAGAACGGGTTGAAGAAGTAGTCTGACAGATTCGTAGTATCAAAGCCTTTCGTACTTCACAGTTAGAAAATAATGTTTAAGCACTTGCATCCACACACTTTTGTGCAAAATGCTTTCAAACTTCAAATTTTAGCTAAGAAAATACGAATATTCAATAATTATGACCAAGTGTATATTTTATGAATACGAATAAATCAAAATATGAAATATTTTAACCATACACACTTATTGCAACGATTAGACGCTCAATTCATCTATTGCACACCACTTTTAAGGACCTAAAGTACTTTGTCACACGAAGTACAAATAAAACCCCATCTCCTTACAGCCTATAACCCCTTCTACAGTCGTTGTTCTACAGAAAACACTTTTTGATACCGATTTTGATCTAGTACTTAACACACTTGATTTTTTTCATGTTTACAAGATTTTTTTTTATGAAAACAAAGCATATTTTAATCTAGTATCTATCATGATAGTGGGGTGCAAACGGTCAAAAAAGATGCTTAGTATTCGAGTTCTGGTTAACAGAATCATAAACGGCTAATTATTGTTTCAAATGACTAAATACCGAAATTACTGTGAATTTTAAATTCTGCATATGCGCATTTCGACAACTTATGTCTCATCAGTGCAGATAAAATCTAAACGTTTGGAAGATCATAAATTCATAGATGTATAAAAACTGATAGAGAACAAATAACCAAAATGATCTAAACGTCAAGCCAAAATCAGCTAAGGACAGAGCTTTGCATGAGGGAGATACTCCTTAGTTTTAAACAGAATTTACAAAAATTTAGATATTGTACGTTTCCAAATAAAATCGGCTTTCGGGTCAGCACCGAAGTACTGACTACTGGGTTGGTGAATACCCTCGGGGACTAACAGTCCACCAGCAGTGGCATCGACCCAGTGGTTACAAATGACTAAATACCGAAATTACTGTGAATTTTAAATTCTGCATATGCGCATTTCGACAACTTAGGTCTCATCAGTGCAGATAAAATCTAAACGTTTGGAAGATCATAAATTCAAATGATAGAACAACTATAATTTTTTTTTTCATTATTAGCTGCCGTAGAAATTTTTCTATGGACATGAATTCTTTAAATTCTCCCCTTTTATATGGTACCCTAAAATAGATCTTTGGATATGGTATCTTTTAAGTCAAAGAAAATAGTAGTATTCAATTACATACTAAGAAAAAGCTGTTTGCGTTAAATTCCAGACCGGAAATATTTATTTGAACATTTACTGAATGCAATTTAATTTGACTGCTTTTTATAGTGTTTCAGTATTAATGTCGAGGAAAATTTGAGTCTTTATTTATAGCATTTTCATTGAGTGCAAAATAAATATTCTGAATTTTCGCAATATTCCAATTTGAAATGAACAAGTGTGGATCGTATTGCAAGGCAATACAGAAGTCCCCTACCGGTGGAATAATTTTTTGTTATACCAGCAAAAATATTTAAAGAAGAAAAGTTTTCCGAGCCCATAACTCCGTCAAAAATCAATGGACCAAACCCATTCTAAAACTTGATCTGTAACTCATAGTGGTAGATGAAGAACAACAATAAAAGCGTTGTTCCTTTGCTTGTTTTTTACCATGTATTTGTAGAGACCTTGTCTCATGTGCATTTACTCCATATATTTTTGTTCACATAGCAAAATATTAGCTTAATATCTTGAACGGTTCAGAAAAAAGTCCGAAAAACCTATATACTACCAAAATTTTCTAAGTCCAAGGCCTATAACTCCGTCCAAAATCAATGGACCGCAGCCAATCTCGAAATTAATCTGTAACTCATAAAGGTAGACTCACAAAGCAAATATTAGCTTCATATCTGGAACGGTTTAGAAAAAAAGTCCGGAAAACTTTTATTTTATCAAAATTTTCTAAGTCAAAGGCCCATAACTCCGTCCAAAATCAATGGACCGAAACCAACTTCAAACTTGATCTGTAACTCATAGTGTTAGATTCACATAGCAAATATTAGCTTCATATCTGGAACGGTTTAGAAAATAATTCCAGAAAACCTATATTTTACCGTAATTTTCTAAGTCAAAGGCCCATAACTCCGTCCAAAATCAATGAATCGGAAGCAAACTCGAACTTGATCTGTAACTCATTGTGGTTGACTTACATACCAAATATTACATGAATATCTCTTATAGTATGGGAAAAAATTCTGGAAAACTGAGTGTGACAGACTGAAGGGGGGACTTACGTAGTGACGGAAGATCGGACGGACTACTGACAGAGTGCAAACCTAAAGTCCCTTCGTCGAAGCTGGTAGGGGATTAATAAAAACACAAAATGTACACATGTTCAAGAAATCAAGGATGAAATGTGTATCGTTACAGATTCATCGACAATTTAAAAGGAAGTATTTGCGTAAAATTTCCAAATGATAGTTGGTATTCAAACGAAAGCACTTGGTGTGTAATAAGTGCACAACGCGAGATAATTTCCAAACTTTTCGACAGGGAAAGTATGAAACTATTTTTCATTACGAATTGCCGAGCATATGTATTTGTTTTCTTGTGTAAAATGGCATTTCTTTATCATTGCAGATAATGTAATAGGGTTTTAATACTCCCTGCATTAGCGGGCGGTATATAACGATCATGGTGTCAGTTCGTCCGCCCGTTTGTTATTTCGTCCGCCCTATAGGTACACACTTAATAGCGACAACTCCTCCTAGACCACTTCGTGAAATTCAATGAAACTTTCACAGAAGGTTCAGTGCATGTTGCCATTGTGCACCAGTTATTTAAGAAATGACTTGATTTTTTTGTTGATTTTTAACTCTCCGTCATAGGGGTGCATACTTTGTTGCGACAGCTTTTCCTAGACCAACTGGTGAAATTCTATACAACTTTCACAGAATGTTCAGTATGTTGCCATTGTGCACCAGCTGTTTAAAAATTTGATTAAATTTTATTGGTTGAGTTTGTTTTACTTCTTGAATCAAATGGGGGAGCGAGCGAGGGTATATATTGGTGAGCTTTGTTCACAGTTTTTTCTGGTGTTTCAGTTGCAATGATTTTACCAACTTAAAGTCAATATGTGTTTCTGGAGCAAAACTGACCTAGTTAAATCATTAACATAATTAAATTGTTTTAATTGGAGATGAGTTTCTATTTCTATTTCGTGTGGCCAATTTTTTCGCCTTAACATTGTTTATTTTTGAGAGGTTAAGCTACAATTATAGAATCGTTTAATAAAGGTTTTAAATTTACAATTCATTGTACCCGAAAGAACCTACCATTTTACGGAGGTGCAAATATTCAAAAGGACGAACCTTTAAAACAAATTACCAACTTTGAAAGTTGTTGAATGTAGAAAAGAAACAAAAACAAAACAAAACAAAAACAAAACAAAACAAATCAGTATAAAAAGTAAATAACGCGAACTTCTTCTTTACAATTTACAAGATATATTCAAATTTTGTTGCAGTTTTATTGATGAAAAGGAGTTAACTTTTAAGTTGTATCGAAATTTTCAAACTTTCAGAAACTGATCTTTGACCCAATTTAAAACTAGAGTTACTGTGGCCTATTGGGTCACGGATACCCCCTGCCCCCACCCCTTCATGAATTTTCTTAAATATCTGGAAAAAATGAATTCATTGAAAACAAAATACATGGTGCACATCAACAATATGTAATTAAGGTCCTGCATAAGTTTCATGAAATTCCAATCCCTGATTTAAGAGGAGTAGTGGGTACCAGGTGGTCACCATATACTTTGCATTGAGCCAAAATGACAAAAAAGTCCAAAACATGTCAAAATTGTGGTAAAAAGGGAAGTATTGGTTAATAAAGTGTATGGTGCACATCTACAATATGTAAATAAGCTACTGCATAAGTTTCATGAAATTGCAATCAGAGGTTTAAGAGAAGAAAGTATACCAGATGGTCACCTTATGGTTTGCATTGAGCTAAAAAGTCCAAAACATGTCAAAAATTCGGAAAAAAAAAAGAATTATTGGAAAACAAAATGCATGGTGCACATCTACAATATGTAATCAAGCTCCTGCATAAGTTTCATGAAATTGCAATCAGTGGTTTAGGAGTAGTGGATACCAGGTTTTGGGTACAGAAAGACAGACGGACGGACGGACGGAAGGACGGACGGACACCATGAACACTATATACCTCCGGCAAAGCGGGGGATATAATGAAATGTGACCATAGACAATATCAACGACATCGTCATTTCGACGCGCAATTGTGTCTTCTTTCCAAACATGTAAAATGTAGATGTGTGATATGTGATATTCCGTTCACCCAAAATTAGAAAAATCATATCTTACTCACTCTACTATTATTTGCAATCAACCCTTATAAGACCCTCCAAAAAATCATTATTTTAGAGAAACATGGAAAAAGGCACAATGACATAAAAGATAAGCCTTACTACAAGAATGGAAATTACCAGTTCAAATCCAGGACTTTCAAATTTGCAAGTTGTGTCAATATTTTGTGTAAAAACATGGTACACAGAATGTGTCATAAACCATATAGGATCTTTCAACACGAGGCTCTCAAAAGCCTGCATCGCTCAGGTGGCACATGACCAATACATTTAGTAAAATAAACTTCTATGTCAAAGAGTTTCAATTTCTAACTAATACATTTATGTGATATGGTACAACATCGAACTTTCAAATTAATATAAGAAAGATAACAGGAAACACCTACAATGGCCGTAAACCACAATCACATGCCACAATCCACCAGGGAACCGCACGAGAAAAACAATAAAATTTCAAATGCATTCAGCCTTTCTCTGAAGAAGATCTTTGCACGATCTTTATAGAGTCCGATGTTAAAACTGAGGTTACTGCTGGCGGCCATTTTGGATGACGTGTCAGCAACAAAGTAACATCATCTGCCCAGCATCTCACAAAATTCATTCATGCCATGTTTAGTTTAAATCAATTTAGTTGTTCTCCAGAAAAGATCTTGATATGATTACAACAAGAACCAATTTTAAAACTAAATTCACGGCTAGCGGCCATACTGGATGACGGATCGGCACCAAAGTAACAAGACTTGGTAAGGATTTCACGAGTTATATTGTTGCTATGACAAGTTAAAATCTAAAGGAACATCTTTGCATGCATATAATAAAGTGTCCAAAATAAAAATAATTTACTGTCGGTGACAGATCGGCACCAAAGTAAAAAAACCACTTGGTTAACACCTAAAACATATTATTCATGCTATATAAACAATGAAAGATTACAGAGTAGATGTACATGAGACCAAATCTCTACAAATACCTTGTAAAACCAAGCAATTGAATAACGCTTTTATTACTGTTTTCAGTACTGAAGTCGTCATAAGGCCTTCAAGAATGAGCTCTACTCATACCTCATAGAAAATTCAAAACGGCCCTAGCCCCGTTTTATCGGAATTCATTCCTAGAAGTCGCACAATGCTACATCCATGGATCTTCTCCCTTTGTTTATTGCCATTGTCAACAAACATAAAAATATCTGGCAAAGGGCTTTACAATCGCCGTTATCCGTTGCTCGATTAAAAAGGACAATCACAACATACAAACACCTACAGGGCACTCTTCGAGTTAATGAGATACATCGGTCGGTAATCTCCCTGTTCCAAGTCAGTTTTGTATAGTTAAAGTGGAGATAATTTTACTCTTAATACCTTCTTTTGATATTTAAATTGAAATTATATCCCTTTTAACTATATATAACTAACTTGGTACATGGATACAACTGACCAATGTTTCTCATTGAAGAAAAACTTGGCATAATAAAATCAAACGTTTTGGTCACCACAAACAGGTGGTCAGAATAAAATTTAGAGATCACAAAAAATTAAATGCCAACATTTCAAAGTAGTCTATCTATATGAAATAATCTGTAAAGAACAAGTAAAACATAACTGAAATATATAAAGACATAAAACTCACGAACATGGACAATTTGTAACGGACTCCGCATTGCAGGAGAGACGAACCCCTTTCTAAAATAAACAAGTAAAGGATATAGATTAAATGCACGTGAGAAAAGTCTCTAAATACAAGCTAAAACTGAACAATGGAACAACGCTTTTAATATTGTTCTTCATCTTGAAGTCATTTCTTATAGGCTCCAGTGCAAAACATAAATAAATTGGTTGTGGCCATATTGGATGACAGATCTGCCGAAAGTAATAACACTCGGTCAGCACCACACATGTTTCATTCAAACCATGTTTACTTTAAATATATTCAAAGCATTTCCAATAGGGTCAAATGTGAAAACTTAGTTCACTGCTGACTGCCGTGTTTGATGACAGATCGCCACAAATACCTTTTCTATCATTTGTGGCCATGTTTCTTAAAAATTCTAAAAGCAGTCCCAAGCGGATCTTCGTAACCATTTCAAATAGGGTTCAATGTTAAAAATGAGTACACCACTGGCAGTTATTCTGGATGACGGATCGGCAACTAAGTAACAACAGTTGATCGGCACTTCACAAGTGTCATTCTTTGGTTATTTGTTCTCTATCAGTTTGTAAACATCTTTGAGTTTATGGTCTTCCAAACGTTTAGATTTTATCTGCACTGATGAGACATAAGTTGTCGAAATGCGCATATGCAGAAAGTAAATTCACAGTGACTTCGGTATTTAGTTATTTCATACCATGTTCAGTTTACATCATTGTAGCAGTTGTCTAGCAAATGATCTTTGTATGCATTTTCTACATGGTTCAATGTTAATACTATGGTTCTGTTGGATGAATGATCGACACCAAAGTAACAAGTAACAGTTAGCACATCACAAGTATAATTAATGACATTTTTAGTCTAAATCAGTCAAGCGGTTCTCTAGAAGATCTTTGTATATATTTCCCAATATGGTCTTATGTTAATCTAAATTTCTCTGCCGGCGGCCATGTTTGATGAGGGATCAGCACAAAAGTAACACAACTTTGTCAGCATTTCATAAGCATCTTTCAAGCCAATTTTGGTTCCAATCCATTCAGCGGTTCTCTAGAAGATCATTGTATACATTTCCTATAGAATCACAACTAAGTTTACCGCCGTACGACGGACACAAAGTAATGACAAAAGCCTATACTGGCATAGCCAGGTGAGCTTAAAATATAAAGTGTAATTCATTGACATTAACCTTCTATTTCAGCACACAAACCTTTGTTGCCTTCAATAGAAACAGTAAATTTCTCTGTCTTTACACGTTCTGCAGACACCCCTGTGTAGTAACTATGTAGTATGGTTACCACTACAGATACATCTCGTTTCTCACTAGCAGTATTTTTAATTCTAGCATGTACTGGAAAGTCTTTACCAAAAATAGAATTTCTTGGAAGTTGTAGGTCAACTTGAATCTCTGTTTCCTTAATATGATTTTTATAAATGTGTTCTATTCTCCTTGTGCTAAATCTGCTAATGAATGCTCTAACTTTGGTCTCTTCAGCAGAGCCTGCAATGGAAAAAAAAGTTTAAGTGATTTTTATACTTAACAAAACCATGTAACTTACTGAGGTCAACGTCAAACCTAATCCCTGCTGGTGGCCATCTCGGATAAATTTTTGGCCAAGTTTAGTTCCAATTGGTAAAGCAGTTTCAGAGAAGATCTCAGAATATGTTTTTAAAGGGTCAATGTTAAACTATGTTCCCCGTTAGCAGCCATTTTGCATGAAGGGCGAACACGAAAAGCACCTTGTGTGTAGGTGACCACCCATGGACAAATGTGGCCAATATTGGTTCCAATTAGCCGGGTAGTTTCAGAAAAACGATGTTTTATACAAGACAGCCGGACAACGGACGGTCCGATAATGGACATAAAGTTATCGGGAAAGCTTATTATTGCTGTATTTAAAAGTACCCAGTAGTTGTTATGATTATTTTTACAGGATTTCGGCTATAGGCAATCGAAATGCACACTCTCCAAAAAGAAATGTAAGATTCGAATGACTTTTACTTTACAAATTACAATCATTATTTATCATATCAATAAGAAAACTTTTGCATGATTACTGTCAAAAGTTCAGTAGTGTCAGAAATGGAGCAATTATCACAGTACAGTCAGTTGTGGCAGTTTAAAAGTCAAATCTGTCACGTTGCACATTAGTCTGCAACACAGCTATGACTCCTATCGGCATTGACTTGATTAAGAGAATCACTCGCACCTGTGGTATTATCCACAATTCATGCAGCATTGCCTGGTCAAACTGATGAAGAGTTTGCAGTGTTGGTTGGCGTTGGCGCAAGTGTCGGCCCAATTCATCCAAGAAATGCTCATAGGGTTAAGATCTGGTTAGGGACAGACAACGCATCATATTCATATTCCATTGGTCTAAAAAGTCAACAGTGATACGCTTAGGTCCGATAGCAAATATTTCGCGTAGCGGCATAGTTGAACTATTTCAAAACACTCAATTTGAATTCTTTAATTAGGATTTAAAATTGAGGCATTATTTTTTTTTTCTATTTAAAAGTGGTTTCTTTTATAAGAATAAATATGTAAAAGGACTTATTTCATATTGTGTTTCTTTTTCACGAGGGTAAAAGTAAGGGTGTGGATTTTTTTTGTCTTTGAAATTTTCATTATTTTTTAACTTGGAATAGTTAGGAGATTTCTTCCTTATCTTTCAATATTTAAAGATATGCTTCAATAACAAGATACCGAGGTTACTATGAATTTAGGTTCTGCATATGCGCATTTCGACAACTTATGTCTCATCCTGCAGATTAAATCAAAACAGTTGAAAGTCCATAAACCAAAATATGTGTAAAAGCTGATAGAAAACTAATTACCAATAAGATCTAAAAAGGAAAACCAAAATCAGCCAAGGACAGAGCTTTGCGAGAGGGCGATTCTCCTTAGATTTTAACAAAATTTCATATATTTAGATATTGCTAATTTTCAAATAAAATCGGTTTTCGGGCCAGCACCGAAGTACTGGCTATGAAGGTACATCTTTTTGTATTTAAAATACAGATCCTTTAATACACGAACATAAGTCATATTTTTAAACATTAGAAAAAAAATTTATATGAGAAATTTAATTTGAATATAAAAAATCGAACAGATTTTTAAAGTCTGGTCTCTTACAAATACATCATGTACAAAAAAAAATAAAAATATTTATAAAAGACTATACATACAAACTATGACATCATAACTTTCAAGTATACATCATTTACTTTAAATAAAACCATAATTGCAGATAATGTAAGCATAAAAGAGTGTTTTATTATCTATGAACTTAAAATTTCACTAACTGACAAACTAATAAAATTGATATTTACATTATTCGCACAGTTAAACAAAGAAATGAAAATCTGCATATAAAGCTTAAGGAAATTCTAATATTGCATGTTTCTCACCCCCTTTTCTATTTCTAATATTTCAAAGTATTCATTTTCGCAGGAATATTCATTTCAACAAGTGCAATTACGACGTTATCTGTAATTACACTTATGTCGTTTTGGCATGAATTCGCGCGTGGTTTGTTTTTCTTAATTTCCATTTCGAAATCTTTGCACAGAAAAATTCCTCACCTCAATTTTTTGGGCCCAGTTTTCACTTAACCCATGCATGAAAAGGGTTTAAAATATCTACTGGCTTGTTTCTCTTAAGTCCTTGTTTTCCATTAAGAGACATCTTTTAATTTGATCTCCTTTGAATGATATAGAATCGGTTTGAAACTATTGTCGGCTTCTTTGGGAATGTTGGGGTAATAACACAGGCTGCACATCTCTTATGGCTCCATGAATCTATAGCCCGGAGCCTTTATGTTGGAGCCCGGATCCTAACGTTCGAAAAAGGTTGGAGCCAAAAGCCCTTGTTATTCCCTATGAATAATAGGATCTTTCATAAGGTCAGATTAAAGATCGAGATATCTATCACGAATGTAAGAAATTTCGTCTTTTCTCGAGTTGAGCGTAGCGAAACGAGAGGAAAAGACGTTTAATTTCTTACACGAGTGAAAGATATCCATATTTTTAATTTTGACCGAATGCAAGTTCCTATTTCTTCCGTAAAATACGAAAAGAAACGCCTGCAAACCTATTCCATGTGAACAACGTCGTCGCCATTTGAGTATACTCTACATTGTGACGTCAGGTGTTTTATGACGTACAGTCATGGTAACGACTGTGTTTTATCACAAAAATGAACACTTATGGTTGGCCATTTACCCGTATAAGATGAGGTCGCTTTCATCGATCTTACATGGGTCATCTCACACTGTAAACCACCATTTTCGGAAGAATATGTCAGAAACATTTCTGCCAATTTTCAAACTTTTTTCATGTTACGATTGACATTCTCTTAAATCGGTTGTTTCAACCCAAAAGTGCAAAACATTGTATTTTGTGACAAATTACAATTCTTAATAATTCGAAAAATTGAATTCAGAATTTGATTAAAGACGTCTTTTTCAACTTTTTTGTATGATAGCAATTCAAGCCAATTTAGGAGTCTTGATTTTTACAACTTATTTAAAAGATAAAAGAAAAACCAAAGTTACCGTAAATTTTACTTCTGCATATGTGCATTATCTTCAGTGCAGATAAAGTCAAAACATTTGGAAATCCATAAACCGAAACAGAAGTGAAAACTGATAGAGAACAAATAACGATTAAGATATAAATATTCCAAGAATCAGCTAAAGACAGATCTATGCAAGAAGGAGATACTCTTTAGTTTAAATGAAATGTTTTTAAAAAGTTGAATCTGTGACAAATTCTCAAGAGTGAACTAACAAGGCTTAGAAGCAAAACTTTTCAAGCACTTCGCTTAGTAATTTAGTAAAAAAAAACATTCTATAGCTTGACATGAATATCGGGTGTTGCGTTTTGTTAAGCGCTCTATTAAATTAATTTGCGTGTGGCTTTAAAAAACCAAAATTTTTTAAACCTACTGCTATCCATAGTCTTAATTCTTTAAAAAAAAAAGAAAAAAAAAGTTCAATATATCAGAACATCTAGCACACATTTTTACATATCTGGTGTAGCTTTTCATTTGGAAACACTGCAGTTTTCGTGTGGTGCAAAATACTAGGTAAACAACATATTTGTGACTATTTGTGACTAACGCAAGTCCCCCTTTGTAAAGAGCACCATCCTATAACGCAATATAAGACATGAAGAGGAACATTTATCAATATGCCCCATCAACCGATTAAAAAAACTGAAAACTAAATTAAGCATTAACTGCTATTCTTAATATTCTCTTTATAATTCGTTGACTTTTTAAGATTTTGTTTCCTTTCTCTGTATTCTTTTTTTGTAATGTTTTACTTGCTTTTAAAATTAAAGTAATATATGATTGATGAGGAGAATAGTGTATCGTTTCTTTTGTTGGCTAGTTTAAATAATTAGTAGTAAGTCTTTAAGGAAAGACATCTTTCACTTGCGTAATGATGCAAACATTTTAAACATATTTTGAATATGGATTTCCTTTGTTTGGGTTCTAGTTCTGCTGATGAGGAATTAATTTCCGAAATGGCCATACAGCTCATTAAAATTATTGCAGATGAAGTTAACATATGTGTTATTGTCTCATGTTCATTTACTCCATATCCTTTCGTAAAATATTAAAAAAAAATATTTTAAAATCCATCAAGCAAGAAGTGGGCATGGGAGAGATCCACAACTCTTACACAGTATAGGTAACCATGCTGATGCTCCAAGAGAAATCGAACAAGGCAGTAATAAACATGTTGTATCATTCCATGTGACAGAAATTTTAAAGACGAGAAAAATATGCCAAGGGTCGTCAAACAGGAAGTACGCATGCGAAAGATCCCAAACTCTATTACACGGTATAAATCCCCATACTGATACTCAATGCCAAATTGCAGAAGGGTCTGATACATGGTTCCTGGGAAAAATGTGAGAGCATTTTTTGTGACGATAAACAACATAAAACATTCCGTGAAACAGGAAGCAGACAAACAAATCATCCATAAATATATTACACAGTGACAGAATTTTTCGTGACGCCGACGCAAGACGACGGAAGTTATCCTTATATGTCGCCACTGCGTGAACGCAGTCGACATAATAACTATACAAACGCCACGGTGAATACCTTATTACATTCATTCATAATAGTAGTACTTTTCATTTAGAGCACCTGCTTGGGGTGCTTTCATGAAATCATACACCCTTTTCGATACAAAATTACAAACGCTGTTCATAACTTATTCAGCACCAATATTTCATTTCATCTGAGTTTGCACTAAAGTAAATAAAGGGCTACGCAGAGCGCAGCATGATACGACCGCACCATGTCGACCACTGAAATTTGAAAAAGTGTCATTTAGAGCAAATTTGGACACAGTAAAAGGCTTGACACAGTAAGCCTTTTGGTCACAAAAAGCTTGATACAGTAATAAGCTGGCCCCAAAATAGTAAAAATAAGCTTCCAATGAGAATAATCCAAAGAAACAATCCCATCAAAAACTGATGAAAAATAAGGATTTCGCATATCTCTTATAATTGCAATTTTGGCCCCTCTGACCCCTTATAGCTCAGAAATGATATGAGCTACACCAAATCCATTGAATACTACTTATAGCTTACAAGGAGAGGAACGCAAGGAATAAAATCCCATCAAAATCTGATGAAAAATAAAGATTTCACATATTTGTAATAATTGCAATTTTGGCCCCTTTGACCCCTTATAGCCCGGAAGCGGTAAAAGATACATCATATCTGTTGACATACTACTGAAAGCTTGCATTGAGAGGAATCCAAAGAAAAAATCCCATTAAAATCTGATCTAAAATAAAAGATTTCACATATTTCTAAGATTGCAATTCTGGTCCCTTTGACCGCTTATAGCTAAGAAACGGAAAAAGCTACACCAAATATGTTGACATACTACTGAAAGCTTACAATGAGCGGAATCTAAAGAAAAAATCCCATTGAAATCTGATGAAAAATAAAAATTTAAGGTGATCCGTATGTATGCAATTTTGGTCCCGTTGGGCCCCTCGTAGCTTGGAAAGGAAACAGATTATCAAAATTCTTGTGGTGCAGCACTTTTTTTTATTTTTCATAAGGAATACATTGCAAAAAGCTCCATCAAAATCGGACTAAAAACCAAAAAATTGAAATTTTTGAAATTCGCCCCTTTTGGGTCCCATTTATCTCGTGAACGGTACATGCCACTTGAAAACCGTTGGCATACCCAAGATTGGAAATTTACTAATGAGTACACTGAAAGAAATCCCAGCTAAATCCGATAAATAATAAAAATTCTACAGTCAAATATGAGAAAACACCCAATTTAACCCTTTTTGGCCCCTAATTCTGGAATGGGTGGTGCAAAAAACTAAAGGAAAAAAAAAGCGTTTCTCAAAAATGTTCCAAGAAACATCATACTAAAATTTGAAAACAATCCGTCTACTAAAACCAAAGTTATGCTGTCCACAGACACGAAAATACCTAATTTAACCCCCTTTTGGCACCCTTTTTGCCTCTTTTTCAAAAACGGGTGGGGCAGGGAAATTAAAACCAGTGCTTAAGCTTGCACCAACAAACATCATACTTAAATTTGATAATAATCCGTTCACTAGAACCAAAGTCATGCTATCCACAGACGCCGACGCCGACACCAGCGCCATTCCATAATACGACCGCAAAATTTTTGCGGTCGTATAAAAAATAGGACACTCAATAAACATAAACCATTTGCCTGTATTTCTCAAGCTGCAAGAAAATGCAGTAATAGATTATTGCGGAATGTGCTCATTTAAACATAATCTACAAGTTCACTCTTGTGTAAATTGTAAATAGTTCTGAATTTATTTTTTTATAGGCGAATCTTTATGTAGTAAACAAGTCTAAAGAATTACTTATTTGTTTCAAAATTGTATACTAAAATATCAAAGGAAGAAGGGCAAGCTAATGCCGAGTATTTGTGACTTCTATTCATTTTCAAGATTCAGTTAAATTTTTTTAAAAAGTGCAAATAATTGCATACATTCAGGCCAGAAACTGCCAAAAATTCTACGTTAAAACATGTGTACTATATATTTATACTCAACCCAAGATTCTTAGATCTGCAAATAGTGGTAGTTCACCTCCGGGACTCGAACCATCGCTGTTGTTTCAGCACCACCTGTACTTCGTTCAGCACCATAGACCACTCAGCCACCAAGGCTATATGAAAATATAGCTTCCGGTCATTGAGTGATACCTCCTTGTAGGTTTAATTTAGCGTTGAAACAAAGTACATGATGATTAGGAGCTCAGTACAATCAGGTGCGATAAAGTATCGTATATAGCCAATAGGGAAGGAATGCCGCCACACAAAGTCATAATTTTTATATAGTCGTCTGAAGAATGTTTTGACGATGTAAGTTGTAGCGATAGTTATGCTACGTCAAAATCTTAACAAATGAAGTATATATCGAACAACTGCATTAATATACATTACCGGTTCGGTATCTGTACTGGTCTGTCAAATCATGCCTTGCATTTAATCCAACAGCCTTTGTGCTTATTTGCCCACCAACTTCGTTAGAATTGATTCTAACAAACTCATCAGGTCGACCGTCTTTGAATTTCTTAAAAATCAAAAGAAGAAGTTAAATTATTTTGTTATTGCAAAGTGTTCGAAATCCACAAAATTGCACATTTCTATCATTTTATAGGGGGTGGGTTATAGGTTATGTATTTGAAACATTTGTTGGAACCTTTAAGTTTTTTTTTCTTTGAAAATAGAAGCAGGATGCATAAACAGATTCAAATAAAGCTGTTTAAACTGGCAAATTTTATAAAAACCTTCACATTAGCAAACACTAACTATTTTTACGTTGGGCAAGAGGAGCCCCAATTTATTGGCCTACCAAGAGAGTTGCATTAACTACATAAGCTTGAAAAAGAGGAAATTGCTTATAACTCTCCTACTACTATAATGTTCATGCACTGTACAGAAAGCATTCAACCTATATGCCGAAATACAAGGGTCTAATTATAGAATAACATTTCTTAGCCGTAAGTTAGAACAAACTAGAACTTGTTCTTTCAAAGACTGTTAATGTCGATGGAGCACGTTTGGGTACTGTTCTGTTAAAAACTGGGAGGTTAATTATAGTTTTTACAACGACTAGGAATTGTATACCGCTGGATATCAACTATAGTTATGTAATTTCAATATATAATAAAGTAAGTGAGAACCGAACCGTCCATTCAAAAGCGAATAAACGAGCCTCTTGTGAGTTTATTTTACTTAAAATTACATAACGAGAGTTGATATCCAGCGATATACAATTCCTTCTCGTTATTAAAACTATTTTCTTATGAATTTCATCAATAAATGCAGTGAATGTTTGGTGCAATACTGCTGTTCTATGTTTGCTTTTTTGTGACGTCGTTGCTTTGTTTAGAAAATCAACACCGTTACTAGGCAACGGTTATCACAGCCAACAAGATCTCATAGTTGTCCAATAGAAACGACGGAAAGTGAGAACACATCAAGCTTGATGTGCTATTACTTGTAGCTCAACCAATGAAATTCCCCTGAAAGAGATCCAACAACTTCATATCTAAATCCAGCTTCAAAGTCCCGTTGTATACCACAAATAACTATTCGTGCAAGGAATAGGTAATGAGGTTGATTTATAAGAGAATTAAATACAAATATTTTTTTGACAAAATATTTTGATGAGAATAGAAAAAAAACCTAAATGGCAGCAAGATGTACAAGCCGGGTTGCAGTTATATATATATACTTGTCTGACATGAAAAGATTACCTTTCGTTTTAAAGAAATTTACTATTTTTATAAAAATTGTAACTCCTTTAAATTAATCAGGCTTCATTCCGTTTATGGCACTCGGCGGGTGTCCTTGGTACTGAATTTGGCTACCTATTTTGATTCTTTTGGTAACGAGTACGTCTTTTTGACTACTTTTGGGTTATGGCTTTCCACGTTTTTTTTATTTTAATGCTACTGATGAAAGGCTACTCCTTGAAACACGTGTTCAGCATAACGAAATTTACCATTTTTAATGCAACTTGGGTATCTATTGTTTTTTGAAATCATTGGGCCAATGCCACTGCGTGTAGACCAGAGGTCCACGAGGGTATTCATCGGCCCAATAGCCAGACTTGTCTGACATGAAAAAATACCTTGCGTTTTATAGAAATTAACTGTTTTATAAAAATTCTAATTCCTTAAAAATACTCAGATTTTATTTCGTCTTTGGCACTCGGTGGATGTCCCTAGACTGGATTTGGATACCTATTTCGATACAATTGGTAATAAGTACTTCTGTTTGACTACTTTTTGGTTATGGCTTTCCACATTGTTTGATTTAATGCTACTAATGAGAGATTACTCCTTCAAACACGCGTACAGCATAACAAACTTTACCGTTTTTATGCTACTTGGGTATTTATCGTATTAATTGATATATTGATAATGTTCTATCTTTTGCAAAATGGACCCTATTAATATATCTGCCAGAAATAGAGATAAGCGAAACGACAGAACCCACCAGATCTACCTTTTTGAACTTGCAGCTCGATTTTGACGAAAATGGTCATTGCAGTGCAAAACTTTACGACAAAAAGATACGATTTTTCATTAAACATAGTTACATGTATGTCTTTGACCGCCTTACTAATCAAGGCTTCAAAAAAAAAAATCCGCCCAATACGATCATTAAAAAAGATATCAGTTCCTTGTGGAAAAATTTGAAGTGTCTGTCCGAACTCTGATTCAAGATTCTCTCATTACTTAATACTGGGATGATCATTTTTTTAACTGTCTACGACTTTTCAATGGCAATTGCTGTTTAGTTGCTACCGGACACAACCGCAATGGAAAGGGAGATTTGGCTAGCCGAAAAAGCTGTTTTGACAAACGATTTCTTTTGAAATGGCTGTACTAAGTCTGGACCATTGCGGTCGACAATTTTACCGGTTTCCACCTGATTTGTCTTTTTTTTGTCTCATGGACATCGGCACTTGACCACTCTTTTCGCAAATTTTGTTATTGTCTTCATTTACTGTAAATCCATAAAATATCCAAGTTACATACGAATATAATTAAAACTTTTTCAGTTCATCCGGAGACAAAAATGTTTCTAGAATTTTCTACCTATTTTCCATCACTGTGCCTGGGTACTCCTTTTTTCAAAATCAATGGTGGGTTTCATTTGGGATACTGACGTGTCAGTATCCCAAATGAAAGTGGACATTTTCAGCTAGATTCACGTCTTCCCGGATTTGACTACCGACTTTGACATTTTCCCGGATTGAATCACCCACAGTGTGACGGGTGCTGTTAACAGAGCAGGACATGCTTACCCTTCCGGAGCACCTGATGTCACTCTCAGTTTCACTGGAGTTCACACTGTGAGTGCCTTTGTTCTGAATGTTGTGGTTTCTGGTTCTGTGCTTTGTGTCTATCTGGCGTCATTGTTTTTGTGTCTAACGTAATTGTTTTCTGTGTTCTCGTTTTTGCCCTGTCTTTGGACTTCGATTTTTGTGAATTTCACCCCTTTGTTCCTTCGGTGTTCTACTGCCGTTGTTTGATATCTAACAATTAAAAATTGTTTTTAATTGAATGTACACTAATTGATGTATCTTCCGGAATTGTTTTCTGAAACCTTTGATCAATCTTTGGTCAATGTGACATTGAGCTTTAACATACTTTCTATGAAAAAAATAGAATTATTTCATTCCTAGTATCCAAGAATGTATCCAAATTTTTTTTCAACTGGACGTAAACCATTTGAGTTATCTTCCTGAAACTAATGACTGGCATATACCCACACGCAAGCCCGCACTAGCATAAAAATGAACGAGATTAAATTCATTTCAACTCAGCTACAAATGACCACGTGCAACTTGACGTCAAATCAGGAATCATTTTTAATACAACCAAAAACAACGGCAGTAGACTACCGAGGGAACAAGGGAAGCGATAACTACATAAATCGAAGTCCAAAGACATGGCAACAAACGGTAACAGATAAAAACAAAGACAAAACAAGGACGTGAGACAGCTACAATGCAGGGAAATAAAAAGATAACATTAAGAACTAAGGCACTCATAGTGTGAACTCCCATGAAAACCGGGAGTGACATCAGGTGCTCCGGAAGGGTAAGCATGTCCTGCTCCGCTAGCGAAATAGGAAATGCGATAATATAGTTTAAATGTTCTGTGACGAGTTACGATTGCACAAAATTTGAGCCCTGCTGATATATAATTGTTTTATGAATAACACTATTCATAATATCAGACACAGAAATAGACTGCATTACAAAGCTAAGCATTCCCTTTGCATTGGAGGAATTTAAGGGAAGCAAGAAATGATTTAATAGATTTGATAAGAAAAGCTAAGATGATTATGAGAAAAAACTTACATTACAGTTAGATGATAAAAATATTCAGCCTGTCTATTGGTGGCGAATTGTAAAATCTGTCCCTTATTTTACAAAAATAAGGACGCTCCCCCTTTTTTTTAAAAGATGGTCGATTTGCATCCACCCTATAGAAAAAGCTTAAGTTTTTAAATCTCATTTTGCAGGTGTATCTGTCATAGAAGATGAACCTCAGACTTTAAATTTTCTTAGACCATCTCTGGATCATTAAATGATATTTCTGAGGGGGATATAAGATCAATTATTATTATTAGATATTAATAAAACAGCTAGTCTAGGTGGTGTAGGTCCTAGAATCTAAAAGCGGTGGCCGTTTTGCATCTAAACCATTAATTAAACTGTTCAATCCCTCACTTAATCAAAATGTAGTGCCATCACTGTGGAAGGTTGATCATGTGAACACAATATTCAAGGGTAAAGGTAGTCCACACACTCCACAGAACTATCGTCTAATATCTGTTACAATTGTAGTTTGTAAACTAATGTAGAAAAATTGTTTTTATACATTTATTCAATCAAATGAAGAAAATTATCTTCTTTCTAGATGTCAGTCTGGTTTTCCACCGAATGATTCCACAATAAACCAGATTGTGGAAATTTATCATACAATTATTAGTAATATGGATGTCATATTTGTCTTTTGTGATATATCTAAAGCATGCATTTGACAAAGTTTGGCATAAAGGTCTTATATAATAATTAATATGGATAGAAAGTTATTTGTTTGATAGATTATTTCAAGAATTTGCTTGATAGAACATCATTAATCTGTCTTTACTTTTCTTTTACTAGATAGTGATGTATTTCAGGACATTTTTTCGTAAACCGAATGTGAACTTCTTGAAAGGGTACTAATTGAGCCAGCTCGAATTAAAACTGGTTCACGCCGAAACTCATTTCAAAACATAATAAAATAAAAACTGAAGAAAACACAAACTTACTTAATTCTTCAATATATAAAATTGTTTGACTACTGCCTACCTATTTGACAATATTCAAACCTTTTTACCTAGACAAACATCCTTTAACCTTGGAAATTAAACCGCAACTTTTCATGCACCTTTTTATAGAACAACTTCTGCTTATAAAAGTTTTTTTCATCTACTATGAGACTGTGGAATACTTTGTCCTTGAATATCAATTAGTCCCTAGTTTAGGTATATCTGAATGTAGAATATTCAAATATTATATTTCTTCAGTTTCTTTGAAATATTAAAACTTTGGTCGTCGGGTCAAAAACATTTTACAATGCTAAATCCGCAATGAGGTCCGTAATCTTAAAGCTCATCTATTTAGGAGATACAAATTGTCTAACTTGTAATAATGAATATGAGGATAATAACTACTATTTTATGCTTTGTCTATAATATACAGAACCACGTTTTTATATATTTTACTCAATTCAGCAAGCACTTAATGATAATGCTGTAGATATAGATAACATCACTGTGGATTTCAATCTCTATGGTAACAGAACATATTCTATTGAATACATAAATATTCAAATTCGGTCATAAATACATAAATGGCACTCATAGATTTGATTGTTTTATTTTGCTGTTTTGTTTATTTTACATGATTAACTTACTTCCTTTTAGCATAATATTTCTTTTCGTTCTTTTTATCATTTCTTCCTTTTGTTATTAAATAAATAAAAATCATTTACGTTCTTTAATCATGTTTTAGAGTATTTTTCTTCTGTTGTGAAATTATGATTTATGTAAAGAGTAAATGGTGAGCCTTCTCCTGGATTTCTTAAATACCTGCTAATTAAGACATTCTGACTGTTTATGCTTATAATTTTGATTTCATGTATCTTTGATTCTTAGATATTTTACGAAAGGATATGGAGTAAATGAACATGAGACCATAACACATATGTTAACTTCAACTGCATTAATTTTAATGAGCTGTATGGCTCTATTTTGATTGTTTAATTATGTATGTTTTGGTAAACTTACTAAATTAACCCAATCTTTCAGTAATTTATTATTGATTTCAGGTGCTAAATAATTAATGATTACTTGATTCCTTGGTACGTCCAAAAGGAGCCTCACTTTGTCAATTTTGCTTTTATTTATGTTTTTGTTACTTGTCCATGTGTATTTGTATTGTGTAACTTATGCATGTATTTGGGCAGAGAGCTTGTAAAAGCTTTCCCAATCCTTTTCTTTATTGAATAAAATAAGTTTAAATCTAATGTAAAAACATATGAGTCACACATGTTTAAATGCCCAACAAAGTTTGAGACCTGCCAAGTTAATAGAATTTGTAAGAGAAGGTTTCGCAAATTACATACCCTTAAGTTCTCATTAGCCGACAAATTCATTCATATGAACACTCCATTTTTGTGGGAAGTATACAATAAATACACATTATATGCATCGACATTGAATTAACTTAAGGATTTTGTTTTTTTACTAGATATAACACTTTTAAGATATATTGAAAAGTGTCATCCTTTCGTATTGCGCACGTTCACGCAAACATTTTTAGTGTTTTTTGTGTTTACGGATAGTTTGATAAAAAATGCCAGACCTGAAAAAAAAAACAAACTGATAAGTAACTCACATTCTTTACTCAATAAATATATCGACATAACATTCTGCAATATTCGCTGATTCTTAACCCAACCCTTCGGAAAGACTTACTAGTAATGGAGTTTGATTTTCTTTCCATACGGCAAAAGGGTTTTATCAGCTGTATAGGCTTCATAAGCCTTTGACCAATCTTTGCAATGTTAATCACGTTTTGTCTCAGTCTTATTCTTTTCAAGATTGAGGTCATTGAGATTGTAGTCTCTCTGGGTTTAATTATCACTGTTCAGTTTCTCTATAGGATGTATTTTACGAAAGGATATGGGGTAAATGAACATGAGACCATAAGTTTAAATCTAAATAACCACTAAAATGTAAAAACATACGAGTCACTCGTTTACATGCCCAACAAAGTTTGAGACCTGCTAAGTAAATAGAATTTGCGAGAGAAGGTTTCGCAAATTACATACCCTTAAGTCCGCATTAGCCGACAGATTCAGTCATATGAACACTACATTTTTGTTGGAAGTACACAATATATATACACATTATTTGCATCGACATTTAATCAACTCAAGGATTTTGTTTTTTCATTAGATATAACACATTTAAAATAAATTAAAAAGTGCCATCCCTTCCGTATTGCGCACGTTCACGCAAACATTTTTAGTGTTTCCTCGTGTTCACAGATAATTTGATAAAAAATGCCAGAACTGATATACCAAATGTGTGTTTATAATGAAGTGAAACTGGATTGGTTTAGCTACCGCTTTTACCCTAGCTTTGGGTTTAGATAGTGCAGGTACCAATCCTGGCTATTGTGTATTGTGGCCTGTAATTGTTATTGTCTGCCATTGTAGGTGTTTCTTGCTATCATTTCCTATTTAATTCATTTATCTATTTTAGCTGTTTTAATATAAAACATTAAGTTCCAAAATGGCAGCATTCCCCTCTTGTTGGGGTTAAATGTAAAGTATACACATTATTTTCAATTTAGTTATAAAATGTTTATATACACGTTATGCAGACATAGAGTCATAACTCTGTGGCAAAAACCAATAAAAACAGTCTAGATAGAAATATCAAAATTGACATACTTATGAAAAACATCAAAGTACAATAAAATATGAATAAACAAATTGGAGACCTTAAAATAGAATTTATATCTTGAATTATAATATGAATGTAATTATAAAAATACCCTCCAATAGAGAACGTCCCCGTTGACTTCTGCATAAACAAAAGGTATATCAAATTGAAGATAGACGTGGCCTTCTTTTATTGCTTTAACTGGCGCTGGGCCGCATTGCATTACTCCTGAAAAAGTATGTGAAAACTACATATGAAAAAAACATACTTATTAAATATAACAGAACCATGTCTCAAAGTATTATTCTGTTCATTTAGTCAAATATCTGCTCATTTAGTTTCATGCATTTAAAAGTTAACAAAATAATTATAACATGTAAAGAAAGTTTAAAGAATTGAAAATCTATTTTCCCTCCTTTTTTACATCATTTTCATGAAAATAGATAAAAAATATAATACATTAGCTGTAAGTCTGAGACTAGATCAAGGAAAACATATTTAATAACGCATGTAAGATATAATATAAGAGTACACCAGGTTCCAGTGTCAAAATATAAATAATAGTTTAAACTAGTGCAAAGGCGAGAAAATCAGTTTATTCACATATCAAATCACGGTAACTGAAAATAAAGTAAGCGAGAAATTAGAAATGTCAAAGATAACCGTGTATCATCCGTACACAGGATATAGCTACCAGGATTGGTTTTCGTATAAATTTCAATAAAAACTCTGTCCCAAAAGCTGCTTAGACAGGGATTTGTTCAGCCTTTGTTACTTTCATCCCTTCAGAAATTCTATGGCCGTCACCATGACATCATTGACAGATATGACGTGTCTGTGTCCCAAATGAAAACGGACATTTTCAGCTAGATTTCACGTCTTCACGGATTTGACATAACCGGATTTGACTCAACCCCGGATTGGCTCACTGATAGTGTGACGGGTGCCGCTAGCGGAGCAGGACATGCTTACCCTTCCGGAGCACCTGATGTCACTCCCGGTTTTCATGGGAGTTCACACTATGAGTGCCTTAGTTCTTAATGTTATCTTTTTATTTCCGTGCATTGTAGCTGTCTCAAGTCCTTGTTTTGTCTTTGTTTTTATCTGTTACCGTTTTTGCCATGTCTTTGGACTTCGATTTTTGTAGTCATCGCTTCCCTTGTTCCTTCGGTATTCTACTGCCGTTGTTATCAACCATTAGTATACGGGTGTACCAGTGTAAACCAGTGAATAGCTACTTAATAGCTTTAACTGAATCCATGTACACTAATGGTTACCGCCGTTGAAATTTAGATAAAAACCAGATGGATTTATTTTTACCAAAAAAAATTTTGCTTAAGAAGTGGATCAGTTTTTCCCAAGATAAAACTTTTCAAAAGTAGTTTTTACAGACCGAAAGCCTTCTATACTAGATTGAATTTCACATCAGAAGGAAATGGAATTGTAGAACTTATTTGTGTTGGCAAAAATAATTGCAAAATGATACCAGTAGCTATGGTAACAGGAAAAGGGCAGGAAAATTAAATTTACTCAACCCGATAACTTTTTAAATGCGTTGTTAGACATGTTTAGAATTAGACCCAGTCAGAACTTTCACAATGACAATCGTGGCTTTTGAATTTGTAAAAAGAGGAAATTATTAAACATGTTTTAAACTTGGGGTAACTTTACAGAAGTCACCAGTCAACCATTTGAATTCTTTATAAAAAATTCTATAAAAGATGTTTTCATCGCATTTCACTTTTTAAAATTTTGATAACTTTTGCATGTTGCCATCACTTCATCACTGAAAACGCTTGTTTTGCCATGAGGTTAAAAGGTGTACATATGTTTGGGTTATAGTGCTGCTGATGATGAATTAGTTTCCGAAATGGCCATACAGCTCATTAAATTGTTTGCAGTTGGAGTTAACATATGTGTTATGGTTTCATGTTCATTTACTCAATATCCTTTCGTAAAATATTTAAAACAGGAGTTTGTCTTTTAATGCAGTATGAAGTTTGTAAAACAATTTCCCGTGTTTAAGATGTACGCTCTTTATTTTTCTTAGGTATGGTGTACTTGTACATGAGGTTATATCTCATGTGTACACTTTCTTTATAACTATTATTTACATTTATGTAAATTCTTAAATCTAAGGTCAAGCTCCCTCCATCGTGGTTTTGTCCTTAGCTATATATATTGATGTTACTGATTGTTCGGATTTCGTTTGGTTTTAAACATTATAAACATTTTTTTTTGAAATTGTGGATTTCCTATGTTTGAGTTCTAGTGCTTCTGATGAGGAATTAATTTCCGAAATGGTCATACAGCTCATTAAATTAATTGCAGTTGGAGTGAACTAATGTGTTATGGTCTCATATTCATTTACTCTATATCCTTTTGTAAAATATGTATTTACCCCTGCTAAAGGCCATGACTGTTTAAATTATTTTGAATAAATAAACTTATTTACAGTAAACAAAATGTATGCCTACCACCACTGCTTTCTTGTGGTGTTGCATCAACAACTTGCCATCCATCATAGCCAGGCGGAAGATCATGCCGATTGAACCAAGATTCGTTCCATACATGAAAGTTCCTACAAAATAAAAGGTGGTTGTACAAAACGAAGTGTGAAATACATATAATACATAAAAATTATCATTTAAATTATGTCCATAGATTTGTACGTTTTCATAGATAAAGAACGCAAAAAAAACCTGCGACAAAGCAATGGAACTTCGCTTTTATTATTGCTCTTAATCTAGAAGTGAACACGAGGCCCTAAACAATGAGCTTTGTTCATACATTATGTGTACTTAGCGTTGTATATTTCGACCAACGCTACATCCATATTGTTTGTTACTTATGGATACGGGACTTTCGGAAACATAAAATTATGTTCTGACAATAGTGTACCTACGGTAAATGTGTTCTTACAACACCTGCTGTTCGTTGCCCGACAAAAAACTCAAAGAACATAATCAAAACATCCTAAACAACCACATATTCAAACTAGATGCACACAAGAGTCTGTAGCTCACATGGTACAAGGCTGGCATAGACAGTACAAATAATCTCAGTGATAAAGTGTCTCATCTCCTAGCTCTTTTGACTGACGGTTCGGTTATCACTTACTTTTCTAGAATGTTAATAGACCTCAATGTTATATGGCCCAATGTGTCAGTGGAGATGATCTTTGTATCCATGGGGTCTTATATTGTAGTATTTTTCCTGTTGGTGGCCATCTTTGATCCATTGTGAACCTACTGGACACAGTCTTTAAATTGGGCCATCAAAGGACCATTGCGACCAAGTTTGAATACAATTGAAAAAAAGTAGTTTGAGAGGAGATCTTACTGGACACATTCTTTAAATTGGGTCATCAAAGGACCATTGTGACCAAGTTTGGTTCCAATAGAAAAAAGTAGTTTCAGAGGGGAAAATCTTTGAAAGTATTTTCCCGTAGGTACAAATGCGGCCATCTTGGATCTGATAGGGACCAACGGACTCCTTTTCAAAGAGAACTTAGGACAGTTGTGACAAATTATGGTTCCAATTGGCCAAGGAGTCTCAGATAAGATCTTTGAATATGATTTTCCGAAGGGTACAATGTTAACTTTGTTCCCTACTGGCAGCCATTTTGGATCTGACGAGGACTTGTCGGACACATTTTTCAAAGGGGACCAACTAAGGACAGTTGTGACCAACTATGATTCCAGTTGGCCAACAGTCTCAAAGGAAAAGATCTTTAAAAGCAATACACCAAAGGGGCCAACATTAAACCATGATCCTACTGGCGGCCCTCTTAGATCTGGCTGGGACTTGCCGGACGTATTTTTCAAAAGGGACCAATTAAGGACAGTTGTGACCAAGTAAATTTCTCATTTGCCTGGTAGTCTTATAGAAGAAGATTTTTTAATGTGTTTTCCCTTGGGTCTAATATTAAACTATGTTCCCCGATGGCAGCCATCTAAGACCTGATGTGAACTTGCTGGACATATTTTCAAAGGGATAAACTATGGCAGTTATGACAAAGTATGATTCCAATTGGCCAAATAATCTCTGAGGATAAGATCTTTGAAATTTTTTTCTAATAGAGCCAATGTTAAACTGAGTTTCCCGCTGGAGGCCATCTTGGATGAGGTCTATAACTTCCACCATGAAGATAAAATGTAGTCCTTGACATACTAAATCATTTTTGTTTTGCATTAAATCTAACCTCTATCTAAATTGTTTTTGAAATATAAGGCAAAATGTATAAACTTACAAATACTTTCGACCAATAAAGGGCAATAACTAATTTATAGTTATCTTAAAACACTGTATCTTACACAGTAGTAACAGTCGCTAAAATAGCATTTTTTACTTTGGTGGTTGTCTTACGGCCCTGTCACACTGCTTTAATGCACAACGTCAACGCGTGCCGATGTGTTAAAGTATTTTCGTACACTCTGGGTGTGTTGTATCAGTTAGAAGCACGTTCTTAACGCGTTACAAACACGTCGACATAAGTTGGCGTGCGTTGTTGAACGTTGGGTGCGTCTGAAAATTTTGAACATGCTCAAATTTTTACGACGTTCGCCAGCATGTAAGTAACGTACACGATAGACGAACGCTAGGGGTGCGTTATGCACGCAATGTATGCAATATGAAGTAGTTCCTCGAAAGTTGTTTTAAACCTGTAAAGAACGCAAACCGAGCATTTGCCGAAGTTTTATTAATATAATGGTTAAAGAGCAAGATGAAATTCCAAAGGAATGTAAAAAAGCTGCGTTATTTCAGCATCAGACGGACATATTTTTCAAAAATAAACTTTTGGGGGACATATCCGTCTAACGTATCAGCTGTATTTTTCAGTGGCATTTCCATCCATTTCTAACTTTGCAAAATGGCAATGGGTTGAAGAATTTCCAACTGATCAGTCGAAAGATCGTCAAAAAAGAGGGGCAGTGTTGTGAACCTGTATTTTTAACATAGTACCTTTGTGTGCATTTGGACCTTTGTGTATTTCCCGTTTTTTATGTTTTTACAACATCATGTAATTGTATTGAATGTCATGCTGGATACTTGAGAGCTGGATAGATGTGTTGTTCATGTTTTGCATGTATAGTGGAATGTGTTCTTAGTAAATAATGTTTTTACAAAGGGGAGGTTTGGCTAGTTATAAAACCAGTTAAATCCATTATTTCTTTTGAAATGTCTGTACCAAGTCAGGGCCATTGCGGTCGACAATTTTGCCGGTAGTTTCCCCCTGATTTGTCTTTTTATCACATGGTTCTTGACCACTTTAATCGGTTATTTTGTTATTATCCCCATTAATCTATCTAGATTAAAACATGTTTTAGTATTTTGGCTTGTTTGAGTATTTTTAGTCAAGACGTGTATGCATTTACAGCTATTTCAGTATGCAGTCACATTCATTACTGAGTGTATTAAAGGACAAGTCATTTTATGCTCAATACCTCTGTTGTATTCTATTTTTTTATATAGAATGTACTACAATACTTCAACAGGGGACATAACTTATTTATAGATAAATAAAAGTATACGGAGTCTGAATACTATGAAACTATAACATCAAATACTTTTAACACTTTCCAGGCGGAATTAATTTTGCAGACATCCTCGTTTTCAAAACTTTGCAAACTTATGCAAATTATATGCAAATGATCTGATACTTTTCGATGAAACTTTTCCTGCATCTTTATACAAGTATGTGGAAGAAGGGCGGTGGGATGGTGGGTGAGAGGGTTGGGGTGGTTGGGGTTGGGAGATGGTCCTGAAGTGGGGTACCCCTACTGAAAAATGATATTTTGGGCCATTGTTTGAGTTTTATGTTGCCATGGAAACATGCAGAGATGAGTCAGGTCAGCCATATTTGCATACGTATAGAGTGGTAAGCCCTCTTTGCTATCATGTATGAAAGGCATGGGGATTCCTTGGTCTCTAACAGGAGGCTCAGATTTGGATAGCCCCTTAGAGGCAAAAAATGCCGATTTCAGCATTTTGTGCATTCAACTTGGTACTAAAAATTAAAAAAAAAAAAAATAAATAAACTTATTTCTTATAGTCTGACACATTTGCACACCTCTACTATTAACCAAAAGTCCAAAAACTTGAAAATTTTGCCGCAGGTATTGAAGTGGGGGTTGTCTATAACAGCCCCATCCCTCACCAAAATTTCCATTTTTGCGACTGTTAGGTTTCCATGGGTACTAAACAGAGTCCTGCAACGCTGAAACACTAGAATATCGGCTCTTTTAGGGTTATTTGTTTAGCAAAAGTATCTTTGGTTTAAACATATTTATTGAACAAAGACATATACAGTACATGAACAGTACAAGAATATAATCATATATAACTAAATCACATTTACAGGATTCAGAAACAAGCAAAGCTTATATAAATCTGTCTCCTAAAAAAGTTTCTTTCTGTCTTTCATGCCCCATGAACATTAATAACCTGGGTATGGAATGCCATAAGGGACATTAAAGTAACCACAGGGCCCACGATGCATGAAGTCATCGTCCGCCTAAAAAAGGGTTAAAACAGATCTTTTTTGATTTGAATTTGCTTATCAACAAGACCATTACTTCAAAAATAAAAGTTCACATGTGCCACCCCTATTGTAAAATAGTTTAATTTTTATATGAAACCAAAATTAACTTTCCCATCACTACTTAAATACAAGTATCACTTTTTTAATTCGAATATTCTTTGTTCTCCTGTTCTTTTACAACTAACAACTGTTTCAGTTGACAGAAGATCACAAAATGGCATGCAAAGTTTGATAGAACTACATTTAATAATGAAAAGTTAAACAGACACTAACCAAACCGAATCTCCCAGATTTCTTATTATTTCGCCATCTTCATCAAGATATTTATCAATTGTCATGCTTACATCATGGTCATGTGCTGACGCAAAATTTGTTACCGTTCTTGTAGGAATTCCAAGCGCCCTCAACACTGGAAAAAAGATATGAGATACAAATCAATAATGTATATCAACCGGTTGTATCTCTCGTTTATAAAACTAGTGCCGAGTCAATTACAAATTTAAGCAATTACAATTAATCGAGGAAATCTTTAACTAAGATTTAATTTGTACCAATTCTTCGTAATTATACTTCTGCACTGAATTCCAGGATGTCTAAAGCAATGGGAACAGGTGCGACACAATTATGTACCTTAATGTAAAAATTGCATTCCTTATTGACGACTTTCATTTTATTTTCAGAATGAAAAACTATATTTGCAATTGCAAGCAATAGCCGATCTCATCCCATTCAACTAATTCGATTATTCCATCTCATTGGCAACCTTTATTTTGGAATTTTTGCGCATTTCGGCGGCCATCATCTCACCTTACTGAACATTTATACAAAATATGAACAAGTTCTGCAAAGCCATTTCTAAGATACTGCAGCATCATTTTTTATGTAAAATGGTGGCCATTTTGACAATTTTCAGTTTCAGATGGTGGTAAAATTTTGTGAAAAGTTTGAAATCATTTCATTCAGCCATTTCAATATAATCGCTCGGACAAGAATTATTGGAAGAATAAAAAAAAATTATAACTAGATAATTGCAAATGTCATCCAAGACTACCAGATCGATTCCATCTTATTTGTAGCATCAAACTCTACCTATAAACCAATTTTCGTTGAAATCTGACAAAGTTGAAATTTCGACATAGTATGGCAGCCATCTATAAAATAGCAACTAACATCTTCAGATTGTGGTTCAACTTTGTGCAAAGTCTGAAATAATTATTTTCAGCCATTTAAAAATAATCACTGGGACAAGAATTATTGGAAGAATAAGTATTATATAATTGTAATAATAATCAGACGAAATGTAGAATTACAACCTGTCACCCCGACTTCGTCTCGGATGACATAATCATTTAGAAAATGTAACCGACCTCAAAAAATAATATACACATACATTATCAATAATACCATCCATGTGGTATTAAAACATCTGATACGAGTCGAGCATCTAACACGTTTTCTTATATTTGACGTTCAAGTGGAGCAAACTTCATTTTGGTTAGAACAACCTTTTGCTTCAAATTATTGTTATACGAGACTGTTTTTCTCTCACAAAGATATATAAACAACCATTATAAAATTATAATGATGCCGGAGGTAATTTTTTTCATAATGAGGTGTTACCTAATTTACGTAAAAACATCCTTTTGAGAAATTAATGAACCCAATCCAGAGAAATAATGTAGACTACAAAGGTCGAGATTTCAATAAACAGATCACAAATTTTGGGAAAACACCAGAAGCATTTCAAGTAAGGAAAGTATGAGCTGCCTGTGAATCCTATCTTGTACAGGACTTTCCAATAGTACCTCCCCGTATTAGAGGGATGTATCATTCATAGCAGAACATCTTCAAGACTTGTAGTCTCTCAGTACTCAATACATTGACAATACATCCGTAGTACTCAAGATGCTAATTTCTGGGAAGGGTTTTAGTTGTCAGCTTCCTGTAGATAATCCATACCGTCCTGTAAATACAAAGGAGTACAAACGGCCGTAGATGAAAGTAAACAAACTCAGACATTATTTCAGTAGGATGGCCGTCGGCTGATACGATACAGTTTCGGGAGTTTGTAAAATCTACCTGTCGTACATTTTTCTGGAATAAATATTGATAGCTGTCATTTTCAGTATGTCATATTTTCATTCATTTCTGCCAAGGTAGTGCTACTATTTTTGGCATGAGACCATTTCTACAAAAACTCACTTCGTATTTATAAAAGCAACATCTTTGCAACTTTGGCTGTATCGTCTGTATATACTAATAAAGGTATATATGCTTGTGAAAAAGCCTGGAACTTTTCAAATACTCACTTTTGTTCTGGAAAACAACACTTTTGTATCCAACGAGCAAACATTGTTTGCAAGTTAATGGAACATGTATGGGTATTAAAATTGCACCATTATATTGAAAGATCTTCATGGGGAACCTTTGAAAAGATACTTTGTCTACAGCATCATTCAAGCCGTTTTTGAATTGCGATTCATTGACGACATTGGCATGCAATGGAATAGATCACACAATAGAACAACTTGACCATGTTTTCAACATTGGAAAAATATTCATCACGCTAACAAAATTACATTGAGTCCTCAACAGAGAAGATCAACTTTCATGACAACATCACAACAATTGTCAACGGTACCCTCAAAACGTATCTCGATACAAAGAGAACTGACAAGCATGAATAATTATCTTCAAAAAGCTGTCATCCTAAATATTGTTCTTGCAGTATCCCTTGTAGTCAGGACATAAGAGTGAAACATATATGTTCGGAGGAACGCATAAAAAATGAAATGGCCGTTTACGAGAACTAAAAAAACATTTGCTCAATATGGGTCAAAATGACAAAAGATTGACAGGGTGTGAAAAAGTGAACAATATTGACCGCAACTATTTGCTTGTATACAAAAAATGAGCAGTCAAAATAAGAGATTACCCGTTGTGGTCACTTACCATCCCAGTCTCAAAATAATCAGAAAAAAAGAGATATCACAGGTCATTGTCAATGATTGGAAACAGTTACAAGAAGTCCCTTTTGACCAATATCGATCGTGGATAGAGACACAGAGGCTGGTTTGAGAAAAGTTCTAGACAGAGGAGCTAAACAAGTCCGAACAAAAAAAAATGAAACAAATATATTTTTGAAAGTTAGATGACACATGTACCAAGACAAACAATTATCGGTAATTTGTATGAGTTTTCTTTGATCTCACGAAGCAAATATTTTTCAGTATTTGCTACTGTCCGAATACGAAAAAATACTGGCAAAAAGTATCTTAGGCCACGCCTACTTTGTCAATCAGAATCAATGAAACAAAGAAATACATCTATAGAGACTCTCATCGGATCTTTTACTAATCAATACTTGTCTTGAATTTGTTGGTGATTGACTTGTCCGTGTCTTCTTATAAAATTTTAGTTTCTTGATATTTGGGTTATTGGATGTGGTTTGTTTCCATTGAATTATCCACTTTTTTACCCTTTTGGGGCCATTTAGGGCTTGCTATAATGTGCGAGGTTCCTCACTGTGTTGAAGACCGTACGGTAGCCCCTAGGTGCTTTGTTTTGGGTCGTTTTAACCTGGATATGGGATGTTGTCTCCTTGACATTTACCCCATTTCCTTTCTTTTTCATAGTCTATTTCACGATTTGTTGAAAATTAATATTCACTTTCAAAATTTGTTCGATCAAAGGATTTAGTTAATTACCGATAAAAAGAATAAAAGAAGTTTTGTTTTTGATACAAGAAATATTGGCTCCAATAATGGACTCGCCAACAAGGGGCTCATCCATTATTGTTCGCCAATATTTCTTGTATCAAAAACAAAACTTCCATTATTCTATTTTAATTTGTTTTCTGTGGTCATATTTAGTCACCGGGGCTCATGATGTGATTATTTCTGGGATGGGGGCATTTCTGAATTACGTCTTGAATTACCTAGTGTGAATTTTGTACACGGTTTGAAATATTTTTCATTGTCTTTTGAAAAAAGAACCGGATAAAGGTTGAAATGTATATAAATATTATTTTTTCAGTTTTTAAATGTGCATGTTAGTTTTCCTTTCCCATTATTTATTGTACCAAAAACATAATGATTTATTTCTTTTCAGACAGGGATGGTACCATGTTTAGTCTTTTATTTACCAATTTCACCATTATCCTTTATATGTACAAGAGTTCGGCTACTGCTATGGTAATGTTGTGGAAACGTAATGATGTGCTCCGATCGTCTTGTAAATTTTTGAATGGAGCAAATCGGTTGGGGCCTTAAATTCTTGATTTCTAGCTTATACCTTCAAAAGAGCATTTGTATTTTCAAGAACATCCCGTAACAATGAGTTTTCAGTTCCAAGAGTAATTATACCTTGTAGTTATGTGTTTAGCCTTAAAGCAGTCGTATCTTCATACTTAATACAAATAAAAATCATTCCATTTCTTTAATTTGGGTGTAAAACATTATCACATCATGAGCAACAATCCTATCACATATGAAAGCAACCTGTCAATATGTTTGATTATGCAGAGGCGATGTCTGTCATATGAAGGCGATATTCTGAAATTTAAGGTTGAAAAGTCCTTGACTTATACAAAATGTCCCATATTATAGTGGTAAGCTTGTCGATTTAAACACCATTACCAACAATTCTTTCCACATTTGAACATATGAAATAGATACGTCAAAAAGGTTTCAAATGAGTTACGCCATCAAAAACAGGAGTCAAGACTAACAGGACGATGTATTGACGGAAAGTCGGGTCAAAACCATAATGTCCGTTGTAATTTCTTTAACGCATATATTGAAAAATTAATAGCATCATTCAACTTACATGTTGTTGTTACTCCAGAAAAAACCCAACATTGGCCATATTTTACTGGCCTACTTGTTTCATAAAATTGTTTGATTATATCAACGCTTCCTATCCAATCCCAAGGAGCTGTGGTCCCATCAGGATACGTCTCGGTCCATCGTCCCATTAGTATACCATTATCATCATTAGAATTGACCTGCAAATAACGAAAAATATAACATTATAAACAAAAAAAAAAAAGAACTTGAGAATATGTCTATAAGACACAGATGCCCCGCCGACAAATTTATGACAATAGATAACATAAGTCAATCAGGCATAGAAATCAGTTTCCGGTCACTGAATCATCAGGAGGTTCCATTACAGATTATTGATCCATAAACATTTGTTGAATAATGGAAAGTAACAAAAATACCATAATAAAGTCTTTTGAAAAATAAATATTGGTCAGGTTATAAAATTATCCTTGATTTATGTAGTATTCACCAATTAAACATCTAGCTGTTTGAAATGGGTCCAATGCATAAATTTAACAAAGTCATTCAAGCATAAAATGAAAGTCAAAGTAAAAAATTTGTCCAAAAATTAGACAGTTCTCACAAAGATGAGTAATTTCATGAAACATCATAATATGTAGTGTAATTTTTGAGAAAAGTATGTATAACACAAAATTAACCAAAAGTCATTCAAGTGTGAAATGTAGGTCAAAGACACTTAATTGGCCTTGATTTGGATAGTCCTCATCAAGTTTATTTATTTTGATGCAACAACATTGGGATAGCATGTTAAGTTGATGACAAACAGACTTAAATGCAAAATTTGACAAAAGTCACTCAAACGTAAAATATAGGTTAAAACCACCTTATTATCAATGTTTTTGGCAGTACTCATCAAGGTAATTGATTTGAAGTAACAACACATTGGAACAATGTGTAGTTGTTGAGAAATGGACTTAAAAGCAAAATTTAACAAAAGTCACTCAAGCGTAAAATATAGGTCAAAGTTACCTAACTGTCAATGTTTTTGGTAGTACTCATCAAGGCAATTAATTTGATGAAACATCATATTGGTATAATGTGCATTTGTTGAGAAATGGACCTCAACGCAAAATAACAAAAGTCACTCAAGCGTAAAATTTAGGTCATGGATCCCTAATTATAGGTGAATCTGGTAGTACTAATCAAGGTGCATGTACTGATGTAATATTATCAAAATACTACAAGAGGTTGCCAATATATGGACCTAGACGCAAAACTTAACATCGGGACGGACGTACGTACGGACGGATGAAGGGTAAATCTATATGCCCCTTCCACTTCGTGGCGGGGCATAAAAAAATTAAGGATTTTGTAAGAATATATTTAACGAATGAAACATATATTTTATGTGGTATTTTTATATATTTACATAACATTTTTAGCATTTCGCTTGAAAGAATAAAATATGTTTCGAAGATAAAAAGAATAAAACTTTGGGGGTTTGCTGTTCAACTTGTCGTTGAATTAAATGCAGTGTTAAAACTTTTGAAATGTCTCGATAAAATTTACACACTGCACAAGTTTTTCATTGTGGTTTAAAGTAAGAACACGGCTGTCATTCGATTTAACCGATAAAGATGATCGAGAGGGATTAGTATCCTTGAAACCGGATCATAAGGATGTAAGGACACCATCGTTAGGGATCAAATTGACAATTATTTATAAAAAAAACTTTATCTATTGAAAAAAGAGCGTACTTACTTGGAAAAAGAAATGCGTCTGTCAAAATGATTATTGTCAGACTATCGTTTAGAACAAAACAATATTTAAAAGGTACAACATGTTGCTCAGAATTACAAAAGGCGACATTTAACCCTACTGACTTTTCGAAGATTAGAACCACAGTTTGGCACTTGTTTTAAAATGCCTTTGCTAAGTGTTCAAGTTTCTGCTACAGTCTTCTGTAATGCTTATTAATGATGGGTTTGCTTTTTGTACAAGGTAAACGATAAATACACAAAATATCATTTTGTGCATTTACATCAAAAAGTGATCGCGAGGGATATTGTGGAAAAAGGATGGGTTGCCGTTTTCCGGTCCACCTAGAATTCTGATATAATATGTTTCAATGTAACCTACAATATATGTAGTTTAAGATTGTACAATAAAATATCAAAACGCGTATGTGCAGATCACGTGATTTTACTAGTTCTCATGTCAAAAGAATAAATAGAGCAAGAATAGAATAAAGATTGGCATATAAATAATACAGTTTACCACAGATTACTCTTTGTGAGAAAAATCTATACAAAGAGTTCATTTTTGGAGGTAAATGGAGTACTATGCCAACTCATTTTTTGATATTGTTTGGACATTACTGGAAACGTGTGCTCTCCGACAATTTTTCATATACTTAAACATATATTTTTATATTTGAAGCAAGATATCACGTTAGTGGACTTAAATAAAATGATTTTGTCGACTTTGTCCGCTTGATTGGTATTAGCATAGGTTTTACCCTTAAAATATTTTTTTTAATTTTTGAAATTTTTGCCTCGAATTCAAACACTGAGACATGGATTGTTGTAATGTGGATATTTTGCGCTTTACTTGGTGTAATAAAAGAATATGTGTATTAAATATTAAGAGGTTTTCTTATGAATTATACCAACAAGACCTGTAAAACTAAAGATGCATGTATCTGTTATATTTTAACTCAGAAAGGTGATTGTTAGATTCATATATTCAAACATCATTTCTGTCCAAGTGTCACCTCTATAGGAAAGTTATCGGGGCTCCTGTAATATATCGAGAGGGGAAACTTTTTTAAGACAAATTCTTCTTAAATGAGTTATAAAACTGAAAATATCATATATAAAGGTAAAATAGGAAACAAACTAAATTGAAAATACAAAGAAATTGGAAAATAGATGATCAAATTTCTACAGAATATTTTTGACATATGCACAGATGATGCTTTAAGGCAACTGATTATGCCACGGCTCGTAAATATTGTCTCAAATCCTCAAAAACATAATTTTATATCGGGATAAACAATTAAGGAAATTAATAACAACTAAATATCATCTACTTTTCAAACCAGATCCTCTGCAGCTTTTTGGCAAATTGCCAGGTTAGAAAAAAAACTCATTCAAGGTATGAAATACTAGCAAAACCACATTTACTGAGAATTTTGATGTGTATAAAGCTTTATTGTGCATATAGGACTTTGTTAAATGACACAAATATCATAAATACAGTCACTTGAATTTTCAGCTAAAAAATACATTTTTTTTTTCAATTTTTTTATGTGACTTGCATTCGGAACCAGCTTGGCATTTTGCATGCATAATTCCTATTAAATAAGTAATCTCTTGTAAAATTATTAGCTTGGTTCCGAATGCAAGACAGGGCTAAAATTGAGTTTGAATATACCCGATGTTGACTATTTTTTCCATAGGCTCAATGTTAATTGCCATGAAGAGGGGTATTAGAAATGAGCTAATTTCGGGGGAATGAAGCAATGTTTTGAAAAAAAAATTCTAATAAGGTTAAAAACTGCAGATGTTCTAGTGTTGAAAGGTATCAAAGAAATTATGCTTTTACTAAATTTATTTTTTGGCAAATCAGTGGGCCGATTTAAGGCCTTAATGCAACCCACCCTTTATGATTATGAAGGGTTAAGCTTAACTGCTTGTAAGAAAAATGCCATTTCTTTCGTTCATATTTTATCCAGCAATATTACGATATTACTTAGCAAAATGCCCAATGGACAATGGTAAGATGCTGATTTTAAGTATTTTCAAAAGTGTCAGTCTTTTTGTAGGACAACAGATGACAGCGATTGTGAGAATACTTTGCCAGTTAATTTTATATTTGTTGACAATTCATGACATTCATATATGACGATAAGCATAGGTGTAGCGTTGCTCGACGTATAGTAATGAATTCCGTTGAAACCGGTGCTAGGGTGGTCTTACCGGAGTTGAAATGTTCAACATGGCGGGTGTCTTATGAGAAGCAGGAGATGCTTACTCTACCGGTACACCTGATCTCACCCATGGTTTTTATTGGGTCCGTGTTGTTCAACTGTATGTGTGTCTTCATTTTTCTTTTTTGTCCCGTACTCTGACGGTTCGGTTCTCACTTACTTTACACTTACTATGAGGTATGGCCAAAGCTAATTATTGGAGGCCTCTGGTTAATTTAAGATGAGGAACAACAATAAAAGCACCATTGTTTCATGGTTGTGTTTTACTATGTATTTGTGGAGAATTTGTCTGATAGGCATTTACTCCATATCCCATCATTGCTTATTTTTCTGGAGGCACACTAACCTTCCTTAATAAACAAATACCAAATAAAATCAACACTTAAATCTAATTATTAGGCTCAGACAGAGAATGAAATGCGAGTCTGAGTCTTTGAAGCAATTTAGTGTATAATTAAATAACATTTGATGGTAACAGGAAGAAGGCAATAGTTTCTAGAAATGGCCATGAAAATAATGAACATAAACACGTGTGCACAAAAATTACCCTGTGTCATCCCAATTTGTAGTCAAACTTTAAGGGAATGGTAGGTAATTCTTGATAAGCTACATTTCTGCATATGAGGAGACATAATACAAAATGTTTGACAGAAATCAGGCACATCAGTAGGTAGAAGAAAAGAATAAAACAATACCATATACAACCGAATTAGAATTTATTGTAAAATTTCGTGTTTATTCAATTGCGTTCTCTGCTTCGCTTAAACTGGAAAGGTATGTCAAATGTGCATTTCATCCATACTCTTCTTTCACTCTGTTTATATTTATCCGGTGAAAATAATAGAAATATAAACACAAGACAGATAATTCCAATTTAAATATTATGGTCAACATCACGAACTTCTTGATCACTAAGGCATATCCTTGTCACATATATCGCTGTGCACAGAAGAAGTGCACCTGGCATCGGTTTCATGAAACTGTCATATACTCAAATTTAAGATTCTTTGGAAATGCATTATCTCAGAACTATATTAATTTGAACCTATTGTCTTACAAAGTAAGGCTGTCTAGCAGTTTTAAATTTCATGATCCGGAGGTTTGAGTCTCAACCTTAGTTTTTGCTTGGGCACACGTACATATATTTGTGTCTTCATTGTTCTCATTTTGTTTTAAAATTATTTGTCTTTTGTAGTACTGAGTTTGCTATATACTGGGACTAATCTCTTGGCTTGACGGTTTGGTTGTGCAGCTCAATTTCTTCATAGATGGTACCTTTTCGTTGCTTTGATCATTTTTTTTAATTCATAGTTGATATTTTAAATTATTAACCAAAAACTAGTTTTCTAAACAATAAGATTCATTTAAAAGACTGAATTCATATGATATTTAAAACGATGACAAAAATGTATGCCGTTGTTTTAAATAGGGTAAATTTCAAAATATTAACTAGTTGAAGGGCAAATAATGGGTTTGGAAATTCCCTGGTTATTTGATTTTATCAACAGCAGGTGACCATGATGATGGTTGATGTACACAAATCGAAAGCCAAAGCACCGTATAAGGTCCAAGCTATTCAATAGGGAAAAGTATAGCTTCGACATTTTCCATTAATTTTAATAACGGTAAATCTCTTATGTTAAAATCTATACAATAAAAAAAACCTGTTTACTAGGCTCGTGAAACTCTAGGAAAGACCGCAACCATCCACCATTATAGTGGCATCGACATTGTTGTATTAATACAGATACCGATTAAGTGTCCTAAATGATCGTCCGTGCGAGACCTACAAAGGTAGTCAAGGACGTTAAAAAACCTCCCGGTCAGTCAGTGTCCTAAATGGCTTTTTCAGAAATAATTCATCGTCCGCAGAGCAGTGTTAGAGGTCATATTAAGGTATTTTTGCGATTGGCAGATGCATATACGTGAATAGATGTTGCATTTCAGACGGCAATTATTAATGTGCAGATAAAATCGAATGGTGACAAGGGTGGGTTTCTTACTATCACGGATCACCATTTACATGATTTATACTTGCGGTTTTTTTAGTTTCTGCTTGCCTATTTTGTTACACTTATTTTGTCACATTTAAAAAGAAGTAACTTATTATATTTATATGTGGTGTGATATTCATGTAAAACTCATTTTAATTCGTTTTAAAGTTCTAAAACATTTTCCCTTACTGGAATTTGTTAAACCAATGTTTATTTCAATTCTCAAGAAATTCTATTTGCGTCATTATAACATAATTGAAAGATATGACGTATCAGTGCCCAAAATGAAAGTGGACATTTTCAGCTAGATTCACATCTTTCCAGATTTGACTATACCAATTTAGACTTTTTATAGACTCACTTGTAGTGTGACCGTTGCTGTAAAAGAGCAGGACATACTAACCCTTCCGGAGCACCTGATGTCACTCTCACTTTCATGCGAGTTCACACCGTGAGTGCCTTGGTTTTGAACGTTGTTTTTTTTTCCTTGCTTTGTAGCTGTCTAGCGTCGTTGTTTTCTGTGTTTTCGTTTTTGCAATGTCTTTGGACTTCAATGTTGTACAGGTATAGCCTTTGTAAAGGTCAACATAATGTTATATCGAGCTTAGAGATGCTTATTGACCGACAGCAAATTCTGGTTCAAGATTGTTTTAGGGTAAGTATAAGGTGTAAGGTAGTTTTTTTAATTCATCTGTAAAGGCTAATAATGATCACAACAAATTTACAAACTGTAAAATTGGTGACAAACGTATGCAGCAGTACAAATGGAATAAAGTTTATATTAAATAAGAATGTGTGACCAGAAAACTAAGAATTAGGAAAGACAAAAACATGAACAATAAAAAACAAACAAAAAAAATATTAGCAATCATAAATCAATGAAGATAATAAAATTACTTGTCTTTTAAATGATACATACAAACGCCGATATTTTCCTTGAGATTATAATTGGATTGTTACGTGCTTCATCTGTTAATTCTGCTCTCTCGAGTAGATGCAATGCAACGCTCAAAACTGGTTTTTGATACTAAAAATAGATGAATAATAATTGATAGCTTACTTGTATATACATCGACATAGGTTTTCGTGGATTTTGAGATAAAGGCATCCCTTGGATAAATCATTACAAACTACAGTAGGGCAAAATTATATTGGAGGAGGAATGGCGTTTGAGTCAAATTCCTCATCATAGCTCATGTTTTATTTGTTCATTTTCAAACCCTTGTTGCAGATAATCACTTTTATCGTTTGGGTCTTAATGACTCCTCGATCAAGAAATGTTTCACTGCATATTTCACACTTTTTTATGTTTGAAACGTTTGTTTAACAAAATAATGAATTTTTTATTTGTTTCTCCAAACTAAATCAATATTCTTATATATTAACTCTACAGTCTAGTTGATGCAAAAATGATATTCCACAAAAATTAAACGTTATAGTTACCTGTCCAAAAATCCACGGATCGGGTCCGTTATAAAATTTTGATCCCTTCCAAATCAGTCCAATTTCATTCAGTACATATTCGTCTCTCTCCTCGGATTTGTTCATGAAGACAGAGTCATCTTATGGAAAGAAAGATTCATGATTCAATTGAGTTATCTATTATAAGTAAACACCCAGATTGACTTTAAGTCACCAAACACCATTCCATTATGTAATTATTTATATAACAAAATACTAATAACTAAGTCCCAAAGTTACAAATTAAACATCCTGTATTTTTACTTAGACTTTTTCTATAGAACAAAAATTACTTTCTAAATATATTAGGGAAGAATTCCTGGGCATGAAGCTTCCTTAAAGCCTACACATTGCTGTCTTTATAGGTTGCAGTAATCATCTAATTCGGAATATAAACTCTGCTTTTTTGGACATTTAAAAGTACAGAATACCCATTAAATCATAACGCCTCAGACAAAGTATGGTTAAAATTAGCCGAGCAGTTTCAGTGAAAAACCTTGAAAAAGTTAAACCGGATAAAAGCTTGTTAACCCAACAAGCAGGGGTTCAAATCCAGCCGAAGACCTTGCTGGATTTTCCGATGTTAACAGGTTTAAAAAGATGACATTCATCATTGTTTGCATTCGGAATCATATATTCTACCTTTGCAGCTCACCTTACCAACACATTATCATTCATATTATATAGAGCTGTGTGCAACACTATTATCTATATACCTAATGTATCTTACCTGTTGCAACCTTATCCTTCTTCTGTCTACTTCCTACCCACCAAATGTTCATCGTGTACTATGTTACAACTCTAGATTTCCTACGAGGAGGAATGACCCGGTTACCGAAAGCTATATTTTTTATATAGCCTAGGTGGCCGAGTGGTCTAGGGCGCTGGGCATAGTGCAGGCAGTGTTGCCATAGATGACAACAAGCAGGGGTTCAAATCCAGCCGAAGACCTTGCTAGATTTTCCGATGTTAACAGGTTTAAAAAGATGATTTTCATCACTGTTGGCATTCGGAATCATATATTCTACCTTTGCAGCTCACCTTACCAACACATTATCATTCATATTATATAGAGCTCTGTGCAACACTATTTTCTATATACCATATTAGTTGTGCAGCCATTGAAGCACGTGGCTTCCAGTTAATTATTGATAAAAATGGAAACATTTTTTTCAAAATCTATTAGATGCAACAAATCCGTTTATGTTTCAGGTCAATGTTTACTTAAGTGACTTGCGCATTATAAAATTGCATACCTTCACACCATGGATTGAATAATATAACAATTCTTTTATCGTATTTAGTCCTACTGAAATCCTTCTGGTTTTTATTCTTTGTTTCAATATATATGTTGTAGTATCCAATAAATGCATCGGGAGGTGATGTTACAAATATAACCAGTTTTTGACCATCCTTTTCAGTTATCTTTTGTTTTACACTCCATGATTGTGTACTGTCAGTTGTATTATCAGTCTTCTGCAACTTGAGAGGAATCCGAACTAAAGTTCCTTTACTTTCTCTTGGTGTTTTTCCTGTCATAAAAACACAAAAAAAAATTATTCCAAAATAATAGGGATATTGTGTTATTCTACCTAGGAACAACTGAGTGACAAGTAGAAAGGTAAAATCTGAAACCCGCTGATTCAAATACACCAGAGTGTCATTGACCAGTTATTTTCCTTCGCCTGTGTCAGAGTAGCAGTCTAGATTTGTTCAATGTGAAAAAAACAAACTTTTCAACTGTCAATCATTGGCAACCTATTCTTTTATAATAAATATTGGGTTACATGAACAAATGAAGGGATATGGTGTAAATATAACATACAAATACATGCTATACAGGGGACGGACAGGGGTACATGTCTTTTTTTTCCCGCCTCTTTCCCCTTTCGTCAGACCTCTCTTTCCAAGTTCTTGGTCCTTGTCTATGTCCATCGTCTCTATTGTCTTCACCAACGCCTCTAATAACGAACAAACTTTCATACTTCATAGCAAATTAAAGACGGTCAAAAATAGCGACTTGAGCGCAATTTTCTTGCTAAATGTCGAAACCCGCTACATCAATGTTGTGTTACATCTATGGACAAAAAAGTACAAGAATAATAGAACATATAAATAACTAAATACCAGTTTTACTGTTAATCTGAATTCTGCATATGCGCATAAATGACGACTTGGAACTCACTGACTTGATTGTAATAAAACTAGGCAAATCCATTTGGGAGAAACAGGCATTGTATATACGAATGGTCAGATTGTTCTTAAAGACAGAGCCGAAATGATAAACTGTGAAAGTACATTTGTATTATATTTCTTATGTAAGAAAGTACACTATAACTGAAGAAATAAAGATGACAATGGAAATACATATACGTTAAAAATCATTAACATTAAAAATGCCTTGACCTCGGATACTGCTTGTAAAATTATCCTTTGTCTGCGATTTTTCTAATGTAACGCACCTTTTTCGCCTGTCCCAAGTCAGGAATATGTTGGTGATTGTCCGTGTCTTCTTATAAAATTTTAGTTTCTTGATATTTAGGTTATTGGATGTGGTTTGTTTCCATTGATTTATCCACTTTTTTACCCTTTTGGGGCCATTTAGGGCTTGCTATATGGTGTGAGGTTTCTCACTGTGTTGAAGACCGTACGGTGACCCCTAGATGCTTTGTTTTTGGTCGTTTTAACCTGGATATGGGATGTTGTCTCCTTGACATTTACCCCATTTCCTTTCTTTTTCATATCTGATATGATAGTCTGAACATTAATCATTAAGCAAATCCAATATCAACATATAGTCAAATATGGACTAAGTGATTCGAAATTTTGCCTGCTCGAAACTTCTATATCTACCATGGAGTCATATGACTTGTATCTAAAGCATAGTCAAAGGACTGAAAAAAACATCCTTTATTTGTTGTTACTGTAAGTACGAATCAAACATCAAATGGACATGGTGAACTGAAAAGGCATTGTAGCAGCATGTTTTCTCACTGTCTTCTTATTCCTCCATTATCTGCCTTTTGCTGATGAACCAATTTGTTTAAAGTTAAACACTTGAAGCTAACCCATCCCTGAAATGATCGATCGCAGCGTTTAAGTTGGATTTCTCAGGTCATCTATTTTGTGACAGTCCTTAATCATCTCTTATTTATTTCAAATTTGGGTATTGTGAGACGTAGGTTGTCTAAATTGCCATATTAGAACTGAAATCTGGTGTCATTGCAAGTCTTCGGTATTTCGTTTAGTATGAATGGCTATTTGCGATTAATTTCAAGAAATACATTGCAGATACACAATTTGTTTCATCTTACACCAGGTATTGTAACTTTTTTTGAAACGACATAAGTAATGGTAGAGTAATCAGCTATTCTAATACCTTTTTATCGGGGTTCATATTTGGACGCAAATACTCATCTGACTTATACATAAATTTCAGATCACTTTATTTTAGGACAATGCTTACCATAAGTTATCTGAAGCCTAACTATATCATTGTCGACATCTATCTTTCTGTCAAAAGTTACCACTAAATGAAACGGCTGTCCTCGTCTGACTATCGTGACGTCATCTCGTTCAAATTTATCGGTGTGATGGGTTGACTCATTATCTTTATCAGATCGCACAGTGCTGATTTTCTCCACCACCAAAGCTTCGTCAGCTGAAATGAGATTATTTCTGAATCTTAACTTTAACAAAATGTATGTTTATGTTTTTTTCACACTTTCTTGAGATGTATTTTTTTCATTTGGAGTATACAGTTTGGTCATTTTGAAATGAAAAATATTTTCTCTGAGTATTTAATTTCTTTTGGTAATCACATTATTATTCAGCTCGTTGCAACGAATTCGTTGATTTTAAATGAACAAAAAAATATATATAAATAAAATGCATTTATCCCCCCCCCCCAATCTACTTAAATAACGTAGGCAGCCCTAAGATTACGATATGGACTGACATATTCTTTGGGTAGTCAGTTTCTTGTGATAATTTTTTCTTTTTAGTAACTATGTAATAAGGATGAAAACAGGTGTTTTGTTGAAGCTCATTGTTGAGGGCCTCATGGTGACTCCATGGTGAAGAACGACAATGGCAGGGTTGTTCAATTGCTTGGATTTTACCTTGTATCTGTAGGGACTTTGTCTCATGTGCGTTTACTCTATATCCTTTAATTGTGTATATACATCAATAAATACAAATATATTAACATAACAATAAACCTTTCTTTACCCCCACGAAATTAAGAAAAACTATGTCTGTAACGCTAATTTTGATTGGATGGCGTCAGAATTTTGAGGGGGTAAAATCCACGATTTAAAAACGTGATCAACAGCAACGGAATGGTGCAGATGCACACCAAACTTCCTGTCATTTAAAAATCGACTTTGAATATTTTTTTTTCAGATTTGAATTAGAATAGAGATAACCAAACTGTATTTTGGCCTGGGATCTTCAGGGGTAAATCTTAGATTTTACTGTCGCAAACATCCATTTTCAGGCTCTGCTAACGTGTCGCCGGAAAACTCAGTTTGCGACAGTAAAATATACGATTAATTTATCCCCTCATATCCTAAAATACAGTATGGTTATCTCTTAATTCTACAAGTGCTAAAACTGAAGCAATTTTAATATTTTGTTAGTGTTTAACTGATTGTAAAAACTGCGACTACAGCGTTTTAATTTATTAGTTTTAAACTGTAATTATTTTATATTTTGTTAGTTTTTAATGTGACTTTAGTTTTTTTCAATGTTCAAATGTTACTATTCTGAACTGAACTTCATTAATGACATTTGTTGTTACTGAAACCTTATTATATGACGATTGTGTATTTGTCGCTTGATTATTTATATGTGTATTTGTAGCTTGATTATTTGTGTATTACCCAACTGTAGCCTCAATAGTTTGCGGTTAAAATATCAACATTTTTTACATTCTTGCAGCAAGTATAAAGAAAATAATACACAATTGACAATGGATGGGTATTTACATTTCTTTTCTTCCAAGATTTCATTTATTCTCCCAATTTCTCCATCTGATAACGTATTAACTCTTCCTTCTAACGTCTCTGCGAGTCTTGATGATCCATTTCCTCTAAACATAAAAATAAATAAAATGTTAAATTATACCTCATATAAATATATCTATATAAGAACTATTTTGATTGGTTCACTAGAACAAGTGATTCGCTATAATAAAATTTCATCATAAAATAAAAAAAATAAATTAAATATTCTACCACTTCGGGACCCCGGCGAATCTTATCGCCAGAGTTATCGTACTTTGTATAGTAAACGTAAGAGGCAGACGAAATGAAAGACTGCAGATATGGACAAGCGCTTTCCCGTCCCAACAGACGTTGAAATAAACAAACTTTTGACCGACAGAGACAGTTTCAATACCAAAGTGTCAACACAATTTAGATGTTCGATGTTTCCGTCTATTTTTGCAAGAGCCAAATGGCACAGATGCTGTCTTTGAAACGCAGGCGCAGATCCAGGGAATTTGAAAAGGGGGTTCAAATTGAGAAGGGAAATGAAAGTTCGAGAATTTTGGGGATATTTCTTAGTAAAACACCAAATTTTTCATACAAAATATGCCAAGTAACGAAAATTCTGTTACAGGGGCAGAATGCGCAAGATTAAAGGTAAATACACGTACTTATAAGAATAAACATAACTAATCATTTTATTAAAAGCTCATTGTTGAAGGCCTCATTGTCCCCATACAACGGGATGTGTATTCTGGTTTATGCATGAAATCATTATTCTAAACCCCTCATGGGAAGGGATCTTGTTGGAAGCCGTATACTGAGGGTACATATTTTTTTGTCAGTTGGTAATTGGTCTGGAGCTGGCATGTTAGTTAACTGCTAGTAGTCTTTTATGATTTCATGTTTATGTCCTTATATTTAGTTCTTTCCGTTTCATTTTTCACAATTAACTCAGTCATGTTGCTAACTGAATTTTACTGTTGTTACTGTTGTTTTGTTTATTTATCTCATAGGCTAGGGGGAAGGTTTTGGCCCAATAAAACTAGGCTAACCCAGCTGCAGCAGTTTTGCGCCTGTCCTAAGTCATGAAATTTATTAAGCCTTTGTATATCTTGTCTGTTTACTACTTAGTTTACTTTATGTCTATAGGAGTGTAAGAAGATGTTTATTTCGCTGAACTTGATTGCTCTTTATTTAGGGGGCGACTCCGAACTGCCATTGGGTCAGGGGTTTCCTTACCGTTCATTGAAGGCATTTGGGCCGTTGTCTTTGACACATTCCCCGTTTTCCTTCTTTTTATCTATCAGTAATGGAATTATGCCGATTCTTCTGCACTGCCAAATTTCAATGCCAAATTCTGCAAAGCAACCAACCGGACGCCGAAACGCAAACGAAGAGTAGTTACTAAGTATATAATAAACTTGGCTTTCGTAAACAGTGTATCAATGAGACGGTCATCTTAGGAAATTCATCCATAAAGAGGTATTCAGGTCTTCAGGAGCTGGTTGAAAGGGATATCAAGGTTGCACTGATTGAAGTCGAAATTAATATCAGTGAAAGTACCCAGCACTGAATGGCGTATTGGGCACGGTAGTGATAGAAGCTTTGAAGCCGCGAGATATTCAAAAATTGCAAGTCAGAACACAATTTCAGGTGCACTCTGCAAAAAGGAGAGTCTTATAGTGCATCTGATCCTGCAAGTGAAATTAGTAAAAACAAACATAGAGACCGGACAAAACACCTAAATTACCCCCTTCGTCAGGTCAGTCCTTATTTCAATATCATTTAAGCAGCCCATTGGGCTTGTGATTGCGTTAACGATGGAGCAGTTCGAAGTGAATATAGCAAAGTACAAGTATGAAGGTAGTGGATTGACCTTCAGTCATATCACCTGACTTGAAATGTGCATTAATAAATTTAAACCGATCAATTGTAGCTTGTACTTACCACTTCCACAAAAACTCAATCAAAAGAAACCTATAATTAATGTAGATTGGAAATCATCAAATCAAATGACGTAGTCCAAACGGTGGGCTGCAGACATCGCCTTTTACGACATTAAGTTTCTATTCTCTCTCAATCGTCATCTCATATGGTTCCCAGGCTCTCTCAAGGCGATTGACAATTAAGACGCAGAGTACGGATATCAACATTAACGTCTGCGACTTTAATGGCTTGAAGAAAGGTGAAGATGGTGAAGAGGATATCCAGGTATATCCCATCACAATTTGTGCTGTCATAAGATTTGCCCAGAATGACTACAAAGTCCAAGCTATCTAATGTGGAGAGGAGGCTTCAATGTATTTTCTCCAATGCATTGAGTAGGAATCTAAAACCCACTTTTGCGATGGGTGGTGAATTCGCTAGGGACAAAATCCTGATAAAATCCTGACCAGCTTACCTATATGTACCGATGAGTTATTCGAGGCTACACACAACCACTGCAATTTGAAGCTCCCGAAGTATGTAATCACCAATTTAGTGAACATATTCACTATAGAACGAAAAAATCACTGTCTGTACTAGTGACAGTCGTTTTCGACTGCAAGTTCTACACAGCCTGAAAACAGCTATGACATACATGTATGTGTGTTTGTCGGCCATGTACTTCAATTGATATCGAGCGTCGTTGACATAATTTCACATTGTCTGTTAATGCCGGTATCAGACTGCCGGTGATCCTGACGGATTCAATCATTTTCAAAATTTAGGACTGTCATTGTCTATCAGAATCGCTAAAAGTCATGGACAAACAAGTTAACTCCAAACTGTCTGAGTCTCCATCACATTCAGAAATTGATATTTTAAACTGTTTACTGATAATGACTGGCATTGTCTGCTGCAGCCATAGACAGACACTCTATGTCTTTAATTTACAACTGCCATTATCAATCACAGACATTCAGAGATAATCTAAATTTTCTCCCGGTCGCCGTTTTTAAATAAGTACACACACAGGCAACCTGTTAGGTATGATTTTGAACTGTTTGCGAATTTAAGTGATTTATTTACCCCAACAATAAGATCTTTCGATAGATATTTTCGACTTTTTGACACTATTTATTTGTTAAATTCCGTTGATTTAACCAAGTACAATTGATTATAATACATATCTCAGTCTCCCCATATCCACACATATTCTGCCAAAAACTATTTTCTGTTGACAGATGATCTAATTCAATAAATGAAAAATTACTAAATTCAAGAAAACGTATTTTTACAGGGGTATTCGTCATGACGTAAAAGACTTGAAAACGTAGATAGAAAAACACAAGGCACTCACAGTGTGAACTCCCATGAAACTGAGACTGACATCAGGTGCTCCGGTTGGCTATGCATGACCTGCTCTGTTAACAACACACGTCACACTGTCAATGAGTCAATCTTGTAAAAAAGTCAAAACCGCTATAGTCAAATCCGAGAGGATATAAATCTAGCTGAAAACGTCTGCTTTTATTTGGGGCATTGACACGTCATATTTATCAATGATGTTATGGTGATGGCCCTGGATTTTCAAAAGGAATGAAATTAACATAGGCTGAACAAATCACTGACTCAGCAGCTATTGGGACAGTGTTTTTGCTCTATTAAAAATCAATGAACAAAATGCAAACTCAACAGTTATGAATCAACTGTTAAAATGTACCCTCCATGGGCGGAGAGGTCGGTATAATGCTTCTTAGAAAGGGAAATAACCTGAAGCAATTTATCTGAAGACGATTTAAAGATATCATCCTTACTTAAATGAAAGATTTCTTTGAATTCGAATTTCACTGCTGTTCATTGCAGCAAAGGAACCTGACACCAGACTGTCGGATAAGTAGGTTATCTCTCTTTGTTGAATACATAAAAACGGAGAAAAAATAAGGGCATGATATAAACATGAAAAGGATCTATCAAAAGGAGGTTCCCGAATTCGGCGTCACGTTCTACAGGCTTATACAAAGAATGGACAAACGTAATGATTTCCAACGTAAACTAACCAAAATGTAAAATTATTCTCTTTTGTAATAACCAATACAGTATAAATAACGATTTGTGCGGTGAGATACTTCCCTTCAAAATAAAATCAATAACGGAAACAAATCGGTATTTAACCTTGTTCAGTTAAATTATATATTTTTTTGAATACTGAGATTTTGGCAAATTTGTGTTCTGTTGATTGCGAATCGACAATAAACTTTCGTAAGTAAAATTGTTGGCGTTGATTGGACGTGAATGTATCAAAACATACTCACCGTCTGTCAAAATTTGTTGTTCTGTTGGAGTAGCTATTTGATGATAGGGGGCAAAACATACTTGGTATTATTACCCTAATCCTAGTTGCAACCATTAGTATATTTTTCATGATCAAATATTACAACTTTAATTCACCTTTTACACAAAATCTATGTCAAATATGTTATTTATATACGCCGGGGAAAATCTGTTCTTTACAAAATCATTGAGACGTTTATAACAGGATGTTAAATCAAACTGAAAATCTGTCGGTCTTCAATGGTTTTTAGTTAGTTTAAATGAAAATGAAAATTGAAGTTAATTTTTTGCTGCATTTATATTTGAAATGAACAAACGGAAACTTAGCACAAAATCGGATGAAAATTCATAAAGACAGATCGAAGTTTCATTTCACCACAGACAATTTTTCAAAACGATTTGGCACCCAATCCTATTATATCATACATATATATCAAGTGTGTATATACGTTGGATCTTTTTTTAACTTTGGCAATGAAAAACTGTGCAATTATGCTGAAGGTTTGTTTTCTGATTTAAAACTTATTATTCCTTTGAAAATGATCGTTAAATAATATTGGGAGATTCGGGGAAGCATCATAATGTTAAAAAAATCTCCCATTGCACTTAATTTGGTGAATACATTTTTTTAAAATTTTTGGTAGTATTGGTTATAAAGAACTCGGAGACCGAGTCTGTATCAATCACCTGACAAAATGCTTCAGCCAAGTTTTTCACTAACGACCCTGGAGTAGTAGGAGATGCACGAGACGCTTAGTATTTGCGGAGGACCAAGAGGACCAGGCGGAAGTGACGTCACCGGAAGTGACGTCATAGTCACGTGACCGGAATTGACGTGGCCGGACATGACGTCATCGGAAGTGACGTGGTCGGACATGACGCCACCGGAAGTGACGTCAAGCGGAAGAATATGTCATCCGAAGTGACGACATTTCAAGCGGAACGTTTCCCACCCGATTTCAAATTCAAATATTCAAAACGGACCAATGGGAACTGTGCCGCCCTATTTCAACTCCTAACATGTTTGAATTATAACTTTTTTGCTTTTTACTGCGTAAAAAAAGGGGGGTCTCGTCCATTCTCCTACTACTATGTTTAACCGCAATTTTTAGAGTTATCGTTCGTTACCCGTACGATGTATATATCAATCCGGGGTAACATTGAGCTACTAAAGCGATTGGGGAAAGTTTCATGTCTCTAACTCTATCCGGAGATATTGGGCCCAAAAATTCGGAAATGGACGAAAATACGATTTTTTCTTAGTCGAGTACTATAGACGTGTCATATATGTTTTCGGGGTAACTTTATGCTTCTAAATTGAAGGGTAACATTTATAATGTCGTATCTCTAATATTTTGGGAACAACGAGGGGTCCAAAATTTTGACAAGGGGGTGAATTCTAGTATATATTCCAAAGGGGCACTCTGCGTTTATCTAGGCTTGTGACTGGTTACCCTGCGGATAGGCCGCATTACCCCCATCCCCCTTTTCTTCTTTTCTTTTATTTACATCGAGTCGTTGCTGTCTTCGAATGGTGGTGGTTCGATTCCTTCCAATACGTCATCTAACAGATATTTTCTTTTTTTCACTGCATATTGCCAAGATTCTCTGGTTTCGTAGTCTTCTTCATCTCTTAAACGTTTGGCCGTATCTCTGATCTTTTTGTGAATTGGATCTTTGTTGAAATCCTGCATCAAGAACACCGTTCCCAGGTATTCATTTCTCATATAGTCTCTAAAAAGTTTATTCATGTCTTCATATGCGGCTAAACGAGCCTTTTCGGAGTCGTGTCCTTCTTCCATCAACTCTTCTACTTTTTTTGGTGTATTTTGGTTCGAGTTTGTCAAATGTTTGATTCACGATCAGCTTCCATGGAGACTCTTGGTCATCTTCATCGTCAGTGCTTTCGTCCGCGGACTTTTCTGACGAGTTAAGACTCGTTACTTTCCTCGTTGCTATATGCAGATTCGTGATTGCTTTCTTCTGATACGTTGGACTCTGTATCCGATTCAGATGGCGAAGTATTTTCCATATCGTGTTTCTGATTCTTGTGGCGAACGAGATTGAAGTGACGATTGGTCCTGTATTCACAAAGGTCGCAGTGATACATGATAGACGTCTTCCTCTCTCTGGATTCGAAGTACGAATAATTATATTTTACAGAACAAAGCATTAAATACGGTCAGATTGGGAATGTTGCTGCTCGCGTGCTCATTTCGCTGCTCGTGCTGCTAGCGTGCTCATATCGGGAATACTGCTGCTGCTGCAGCCGCTGTGCGGGGGGAAAAGCGACAAATTCGTTGTTTAAGGGTACGTTCACGCTGCTCGTTTTCACTGCTCGTGTGCTCATTTCGCTGCTAGTGCTGCTCGCGTGCTCATCTCGGGAATTCAGCGGTATGTGTGGTGGTGATGATTGTGTGGTTTCAGTGGTGGTGGTGGTGTTGGGAAGAAAAGACTATTAAGAAACACATTTTCATTCATTTTTCTTTGTATTTTATTTTTTATCTTTTTTTTTTATTTTAGTCCCAGTCCCCATTCCCTAACCCTTGACTGCTTCATGACGGCGGAAATAAAATATGTATACTTGAAACTAGTTGATTATCTAAAAAGTATCAGAAAGGAAACTCCCTCAGAGAAACAAAGAAAAACGACAATGGAGAAGTACATAGACAAAAAGAAGGTTAGAGTTACGGTTGGGAAAAAAGCCAAAACAAAAGACAGAACAGAACAGGAAAACAAATCATGAGAAAACAGTCCCACCACTTTCACACCGCTACACTACCTTTGCGGTGCTCTACGTTAAAGACGCTGAAAAAAGATATTTAGTCATCTATAAAAATTATAATCCCTAACGTAACCCTTCGTGACCCTAACTAATCCACCTGATTATACCTAAAACCTAACCCTAACCAAGTTCTTTATTCTTAAGTATCTTCATTTTTGTGTTGTTCCAAATTACAGAACAAAGCTTTAAATACGGTCAGATTGGGAATGTTGCTGCTCGCGGGCTCATTTCGCTGCTCGTGCTGCTCGCTTGCTCATATCGGGAATACTGCTGCTGCTGCAGCCGCTGTGCGGTGGGAAAAGCGACAAATTCGTTGTTTAAGGGTATGCTCACGCTCTTCGTTTTTACTGCTCGTGTGCTAATTTCGCTGCTCGTGCTGCTCGCGTGCTCATCTCGGGAATTCAGCGGTGTGGGCGGTGGTGGTGGTGATTGTGTGGTTTCAGTGTTGGTGGTGGTGGTGGGAAGAAAAGACTATTAAGAAACACATTTTCATTCATTTTTTTTGTATTTTATTTTTTATCTTTTTTTTTCATTTTAGTCCCAGTCCCCATTCCCTAACCCTTGACTGCTTCATGACGGGGAAAATAAAATATGTATACTTGAAACTAGTTGATTATCTAAATAGTATCAGAAAGGAAACTCCCTAAGAGAAACAAAGAAAAACGACAATGGAGAAGTACATATGCAGAGACAAAAAGAAGGTTAGAGTTACGGTTGGGAAAAAAGCCAAAACAAAACAAGAAAGAACAGAACAGGAAAACAAATCATGAGAAAACAGTCCCACCACTTTCACACCGCTACACTACCTATGCGGTGCTCTACGTTAAAGACGCTGAAAAAAGATATTTAGTCATCTATAAAAATTATAATCCCTAACGTAACCCCTCGTGACCCTAACTAATCCACCTAATTATACCTAAAACCTAACCCTAACCCAGGTCTTTATTCTTAAGTATCTTCATTTTTGTGTTGTTCCAAATTACACCGGAAGTTCTTTAAATGTATTTCCTAAGCTTGGACGTCCTTTTCAATTATTTGAGTTGTCTCCCTTGTTTGTGCTATACCATTAACCCAAAACCCTTGTTTTCTAATTTGTTGGGACTGCGACTAAAATAAAAAAAAATTAAATAAAATACAAAAAAATGAAAGAAAATGTGTTTCTTAATAGTCTTTTCTTCCCACCATCACTGAAACCACACAATCATCACCACCACCACACACACCGCTGAATTCCCGAGATGAGCACGCGAGAAGCACGAGCAGCGAAATCAGCACACGAGCAGTGAAAACGAGCAGCGTGAACATACCCTTAAACAACGAATTTGTCGCTTTTCCCACCGCACAGCGGCTGCAGCAGCAGCAATATTCCCGATATGAGCACGCGAGCAGCACGAGCAGCGAAATGAGCAAGCGAGCAGCAACATTCCCAATCTGACCGTATTTAAAGCTTTGTTCTGTAAAATATAGTCATTCGTACTTCGAATCCAGAGAGAGGAAGACGTCTATCATGTATCACTGCGACCTTTGTGAATACAGGACCAATCGTCACTTCAATCTCGTTCGCCACAAGAATCAGAAACACGATATGGAAAATACTTCGCCAACTGAATCGGATACAGAGTCCAATGTATCAGAAGAAAGCAATCACGAATCTGCATATAGCAACGAGGAAAGTAACGACTCTAACTCGTCAGAAGAGTCCGCGGACGAAAGCACCGACGATGAAGATGACCAAGAGTCTCCATGGAAGCTGATCGTGAATCAAACATCTGACAAACTCGAACCAGAATACACCAAGAAAGTAGAAGAGTTGATGGAAGAAGGACACGACTCCGAAAAGGCTCGTTTAGCAGCATATGAAGACATGAATAAACTTTTTAGAGACCATGTGAGAAATGAATACCTGGAAACGGTGTTCTGGATGCAGGATTTCAACAAAGATCCAATTCACAAAAAGATCAGACATACGGCCAAACGTTTAAGAGATGAAGAAGACTACGAAACCAGGGAATCTTGGCAATATGCAGTGAAAAAAAGAAAATATATGTTAGATGACGTATTGGACGGATTCGAACTACCACCAAAAGAAAAAAAGAAAATATATGTTAGATGACGTATTGGACGGATTCGAACCACCACCAATCGAAAACAGCAACGACTCGATGTAAATAAAAGAAAAGAAGAAAAGAGGGATGGGGGTAATGCGGCCTATCCGCAGGGTAGTCAGTCACAAGGTTAGATAAACGCAGAGTGCCCCTGTGGAATATATACTAGAATTTACCCCCTTGTCAAAATTTTGAACCCCTCGTTGCACCCCGAATATTAGAGATACGACATTATAAATGTCACCATTCAATTTACCCCGAAAACATATATGACACGTCTATAGTACTCGACTAAGAAAAATCGTATTTTCGTCCATTTCCGAATTTTTGGGCCCAATATCTCCGGATAGGTAAGAGTTAGAGAAATAAAACTTTCCCCAATCGCTTTAGTAGCTCAATGTTACCCCGGATTGATATATATATTGTACGGGTAACGAACGATAACTCTAAAAATTGCGGTTAAACATAGTAGTAGGAGAAAAGCAAAATAGTTATACTTCACACATGTTAGGACTTGAAATAGGCCGGCAACGATCCCATTGGTCCGTTTTGAATATTTGAATTTCAAATCGGGTGGGAAACGTTCTAATTGGTCCGCTTGTGATGTCGTCACTTCGGATGACGTATTCTTCCGGTTGACGTCACTTCCGGTGACGTCATGTCCGGCCACGTCACTTCAGATGTTTTCACTTCCGGTCACGTGACTATGACGTCACTTCCGCCTGGTCCTCTTGGTCCTCCGCAAATACTAAGCGTCTCGTGCATCTCCTATTACTCCCTGGTTTTTGTCAAATTCAATTTAAATGGGTAAACTTTGTAAAAAACCTCCCATACACCATTCTAATACAGTTTAAACTTGCTTCAACACTTTCATAGGAGGTGATGGAAAGGATCATGTTTCCACGGAGTCCAATGTTGAATTCTGTTCAATGCTGAGGTCATGTTTTTTTTTATGAAATGAGCAATTTTTGTGAAGGACCTCGCAAATGCCATTCCTATTAGTTTGATCGAATTTGTCTAAATGGTTTAGAGGATAAGATGAAAACATGATTTACACAGAAATTTGAATAGTAGACTGACAATTGATACTCCTATGCAAATAATTCAAGAACAACATTGCAACATCGCAAACAACAAAGAAACGAAGACATAACATGAGTATGACACAAACAAGAAAAATGAAGACACACACACATACAAAGACCCAACACGGAGGTCAGGTTCACCGGTGGAAAAAAGGATCTTGTACATCCGCCTCGTTGAATATGTCAATTCCAACAGAAAAATCAAATCATGTAGAGGACACAATTACCAAAGGGAAATGTCTGTTGTCATCTGGGAAACAGATATTTCATAGCCACCAAATTATTGATGTCGACCGTAAAACTTCTGGAGTGATGACTTTAAACAACGACAGTAGAATACCGAAGGAACAAGGGAAGCGAAGACCACAAAAATCGAAATCCAAAGACTTGGCAAAAACGGCAACAGAGAAAAACAAAGACAAAACAAGGACGTGAGACAGGTACAATGCACGAAAATAAAAAGACGACACCAAAACTAAGGCACTCATAGTGTGAACTCCCATGAAAACCGGGAGTGACATCAGGTGCTCCGGAAGGGTAAGCATGTCCTGCTCCGCTAGCGGCACCCGTCACACTATGAGTGAGTCAATCCAGGGTTGAGTCAAAACGGTTATGTCAAATCCGTGAAGACATGAAATCTAGCTGAAAATGTCCGTTTTCATTTGGGACACAGACACGTCATATCTGTCAATGATGTCATGGTGACCGCAATAAAATTTCTGAAGGGATGAAAGCAACAAAGGCTGAACAAATCCCTGACTAAGCAACTTTTGAGACAGTGTTAAAATACCCTTGTTTAGCCTATTTGTGAGCAATCGGGCTCTATCAAGGAAGTCTATGTAAACTTCATATGATACAGCTGTTGGGATGATGCTACAAAGGAAATTGACTTTTGGAAAAGTGAAGTCACCGCATTTGTTATACAGTTTAGTTTAAAATCTACCTCTGTTGTCAATTTCAAGATGAATGTCGAGGAATGGGCCCGATTTGGAATAGTCTGTAGTGTCCTTAATTTTGAGCTCTTTTACACTGAGCAGATGAAGAAAATCATCAAACCGAGGATTAAATATTGACAATATCATCCATACATCGGAAGATAAAATTTAAGGATTGTGCTAGTTCTTTATCTTTATTTTGAAGAAGCCCTTCGATGAATTCAGCCTCATGCGAGCAGAGAAACAGATCGACTGGAAGAGGTTCACAGTTTGTGCCATTTGGAATTCCGTTAGTCTGTTTAAAAACAATTCCTCCAAACTGGACAAATAATATATTGTCAGTCAGAAACTCTAAAATTTTAGTCACGGCTTTTTCTGTATATTTTTTAATTCCGCTTCGGGGTCATTTTTGGCTGAACCGCTCACGGTTAAGCCATACTTTATCTGTCATTAATTCTTTCTGCACATGAGTAACTTGAGAAGGACGGAATCAATTTATACGAAATGAATTGTTCTCTTGAGATTTTCAGCAAACCTGCTTAATCTGCAATCATTTTTGATATACACCATCTACAATACTTAAAATGAAACTCTTTAACAATGGCTCATTAAAAATAAATTTATGTACACTGTAAATTCTAATATTCCTAGGTTTACCATTACTAATTATTTGAATTAACTGTCAATAAAATACTGAAATTATTTAAATTATTGTAAATTAAAATATGATATACTTAGAATAATGCATATATCATAGCAATAGACTGTAGTAATTTTGGAAGAACGAAAAATTAATAATTCTATTTTTATAATATTGTTTTGAAAGAATTTGAAAATAACAATAAAAAACGAAAGTTATCAAATGGAAGAGGAGACGTATATCATTTATAATGTCCTTTAGGTGGATATTGTAAGATTGGTTGTAATCGGGATCATGCATAGAACATCAAATTCAAAACAATATTTGTATAAAAAGTAAACAAATTAAAGAAAATTATTAAAATGTTTTCCCCTACTCCGTTGCTTATTTTATTAACTGAAAAAAAGAAAAGTACATTGAAATCGTTTAAACAATATGATTGTGAATATTAAATTTTCCTTCATGATGCTTCCTTTGGGTAGCTTGAAGAAAAAATGAGGATGCAAAAGTTATTAATGCTTGGAATCTTCAATGTCGGTCCCGGGAGAAAAAAATTGAATCTGCATTTTCTGCAACGGCTACATACGGAGGAAATTTTTCTCTCATTTGTATATGGCTCATAGGTTTAGAAAATACAGCAATTATCTGAAAGAGGGCAATATGTGAAATGAGTACTTTATCCTACATTAAAAAATCGAGAACAACTCTGAAAACAAGCACTAAAATTGAAAGCCGCGTGGATGTCACACGTTACATATAAGGCAGAGGGACATAAACAATGTACACTTCCCGCGTGTTTGTAAAAAAGCAAAAAAAAAAAAAAAAATAGAAACTACATTTTTGCAAAGCCCGGAAACTATGCGAAGGAAATTTCTCACGACACCACGGAATTATCTAAATACACGGTTTTTACTACATTGTATAATAATTGGTATATGGTACTCATCGTTATACATCCGGGTAATATAATATTATTTTGCTCTGTTTGCTCTTATAACGACATTTGAAGTTAAAAAAATCGCATCGGCTGAAACCCAATAATATTTTGCATGGTTAAAGTATTTCCTTAGATTAAAAAAGATATATAAAAAAGTAGAAAATTCTACCGTTTTGATATTTTCAATCAGTCAACTTCAAACAGACATCAGTTTCATTTGTGATAAAACCGGTCTTCGGTAAACAGAAAAGTTCACAATTTTGCACTGACCAAATCACTCCATCGAGATCAAATCCTATATCATAATAATTAAACATTTTTCAATAGCTGTTATTACAAATGATGGAATCGTGCTAAGTAATACACTAAATAAATAATACGAAGAAAATTCGAAAATCAAAGGGACTTAATACTTTATATCGCGATTTCTTAAATTACAGAATTGAAGAATCCATTCTGGCATTTTTCAAACTTGGGCCGCAGTTCTAAATATTTAAGGCCTGGCAGATTCGCAAAGTGAATAAATGAATTTTCATTCTGATTTAAGGTGTTATAAATTAAGCTTGAAATGGTGACCTACAGCACTGATAATTTCTGTAAAAATTTTCCGACCAGGAGATATTTGAGGCTTAAGTTGGGGGTATTTCTCGCCATGGCTAAATAGTCAACAACAGAGAGCAACCCTTTTCGCATATTCTGACCCACAGATATTTATTCATTTTATAGATTAATAAAGTTATAATCTTCACTCTATATTAAAGATGTATTCTTATAAAGGTGAAAGAGTGGTTTAAAGGTTTATATGGATTGTGGTACTACCCGTTTCAGAATAAAGTGGTGCACGGGGAATCTCTATATATTTGCATGTATATCATTTTGGTGCATTTTTAATTGGACTCCCTTAAAAATAAACATGGCACTGAATAATCATTTTGGATCAAAATGTTACCGATTTTATTTTATATTTATTTTAATAGTTAGAACTTTTCCGAAGCACATTTTTCATCCGATTGATGAAGTTTTTGCTTTGCATTCCCATTGATGTAGACTTTCAGCGTTATGTCTGAAAATGCAACAACTATACATTTACATTTTGAGTATTTATGCTGCAAATCTCATTGCCATCACTAACAGGATTACTAGTCATATACACAGTTGATGACGAGTGTAATTGTGCTCAATTATCAAAAAACTGAATGTGAGCTTTTGCCATCACTTGGCGTCCGTCGTCCGTCCGTTAACTTTTTTCAAAGATATTCTCCACTGAAACTGACGGGCCAATGCTGACCAAACTTGGACTGAATCATCAACAGAGTATGCACCTCCAAGTTTTTGATTTTTATGTCTGTAGAACATACAACATGACCGCTGTTACAAAAAATAGAACATAGGGATAAATTGCTGTTTTTGCAAATAATTCAACAAACCGTTACATATATAAAAAATCTGACAAAGTAAAAATGATCAGCATGATGGGATCTACCCATCCTGAAATTTTGAGAATATCCGATAACCCATCTTGGAGTTATTGCCCCTTTTCCGACAAATTTCCATTTTTCTGTCACTTTTCGTCTTATATATTGAAAATGATAGAAGATAAGGGTCAAGTTTTAATTACAAAAATGGTAAGTATAATAAGATCTACATGTCCTTCAATTTTGAACAAAATGTTACGACCCATATAGGAGTAATAGCCGCTTTTTTGTGAATTTTTATTATTTTTATACGTTTTTACTTTTATTTAAAAAACTATTTGAGATAGAGATTAAGTGTGAATTGCAAAAGTGTCAAGCTTATCAAGGGCTACAATTTCTTCATATGTCCAACAGGTCGCATCTCATTCAAGATGGCCGCCAGAGGGGAACATAGTTTAACATAGGAACCGTATGGGAAAGGCATTCAAAGATCTTTTCCTCTGAAACTACTGAGCCAATTGGAACGAAACTTGGCATTAGTCCATTGGTGATCCCCTTCAAAATTTGTGATTTTATGTCCGTACCTCATTCAAGATGACCGCCAGCGAGGAACATAGTTTAACATAAGGACCCTATGTGAAATGCATTCAAAGGTCTTCTTCTTTGAAACAACTGAGCCAATGGTAATCAATCTTGGTCACAATAGTCCTTGGATGGTTTCCTTCAATGCATGTGACTTTTGTGTACCTCATCCAAGATGGCAACAATGTTTGAATATCATCGCAGAAATTGTAACATCTGATGAACTGATGTATAAGTAGGGATTATAATGGATGGTCTCTTGGTGACAATACATAAAACCAGTCACCGGGTGAGTGATACAGGCTCATGCGAGCCTCTTGTCACTTATATACACATAATTGTGTGCAATAGTCAAAATGAAAATGAAAATTATTAGATGAACAATAATTTATCGTCAACAAATATGATTTAGAATCATGATCTTATGAAATTATTTCACTTGGATGATAAGTTGAGTTATGGGAGATATCGCTTAGTTTCTAGACGAACTGGCCGGAATTCTGTTTTTGCTGGATTCAGCAGTTAACAAAACCTTACGGAAAGTGCGCAAGGAAGGTCAACAGAAACAGTTAAATGATGGGAGATATCGCTTAGTGCCCGGACTTCAGTTTCTTTCCTTTTCAATAAGTACTGCTTTATACGAAAGTGAAATTACAGGTCTTAAAGCCGTTATATAACGAGAATTTTGATAATTTTTATATATTTCAGTAATGCTGTTCTTAGGTTCAGCCACTGCATTTTTTTTTCTAAAAAAGCAAGTTGTTCATAAATTAAGCTTGTTCCCTACCTACAACAATGCACCTGTAGCTTCGCACATCTCATATTTAATTCAGCCGAGACGTCATGAGGAATGGTAATATAAGGTGTGGAGAATTCGCAAGTTGTAATGCTGATAATGATCTAGAGTTTAAGATGTCACGCAGATCTTTGAAGTTTTTCAATATCACATTTCAATCACACCACTTCTTGATGCAAGTACCGCAATATTTTTACAGCTGTCAAGATGAAGATTAATACCAAAGTTGCATAATACAGTAAATTACATTATGCTGTACACGTGTTTCAAGGAGTAACCTCTCATCGGCATCATTTGAATCAAATAAATTGGAAAGCTATAATTCAAACGTAGTCAAAAACAAAGTACTCATTACCAAAAATATCGACGAAATAGGAGGCCAAATCCAGTGCCAAAAACATCCAGTGCCATACACGGAATGAAGCCTCAGTATTTTCAGGGATTAGAATTTTGATAGAAACAGTAAATTTCTATAAAACACAAGGTTAATTTTTCATGTCTGACAACTCTGACTTTCGGGCTGGTGAATACCCTCGGGTACCTCTGGTCCACCAGCAGTGGCATCAGCCCAAATGGAATAAATATAAAAATACTGACTATCGGGCTTGGGAATACCGCTTACATATAGGTCTTGTAGAACATTTGGCAGATCCAGAGATGTATCGCTGTTTTTATGGACATTTATGTAATTTTGGTACCCCGTACAAAAAGGGTAGATCCGTGTGTTTATCCTTGGTGGAAATCAGAAGGGTAAGCCAAACCGATTATGGTTCTGTACTAAGATATTGTAGAAGCTGTGTAAGTTGGATTGTCTTTGGAATTATCAATACCTAGTTGTTTCTCCGGAATTTAGGAAATCAGTAATTTTGGTAAAGGAACTGCCTTACACCATTCCTGTAAAGTTTGGATTATTTTCAGAATAGAAGATGAAAATATGACTTTTCCCACATGGTCCAATATTTAACGTAAGTTTGGCGCTGGCGGCCATGTTTTGGTCGGATCGATACGAAATAGACAGTCCTAGTAAATAACCTCCCATTCATTATTCCTGTAAAGTTTGGTTAAATTTGCTTCAGTAGCTTAGTAGAAGATGAAAATGTAAAAAATTAACGGATGGATGCCAAGTTATGGCAATATATCATACTGACTTTTAGGGTCGGGTAAGCTAAATACTACCAATCCATCTGAATTTTCAACAAAAGTTTATGCATGCCCTGTTGATTTTTGTTTTCAGTTACATCTAAAAGTGTTTTTGATCTAGAACTTTTCATCGCATAAAGGCAAGTAGCGGAGCGGGGTAGAGTTTTCATTGGCGAATTATTTATAAAAAATGTTTTCCATGAGGAAAACAACTTGTACATTTGTATTAGGGCAAGTTTATTGTGGTTTGATTTTTTTACTTCGAAAGGGTCGCTATACATACAATATTTAAGTATTCCCAATCTAATATATTTGGATATATAATATCTTTCAACTTGATATTTATTTTAAAGCATCAACACTGAAAGACAATCCTGACAATCCTTTGTATTCATTTGATACGATTTTTATCTTTTTAAATTGAAAAACAAATCATGTATTGCAGTCCCTTTTACTTCGGGAAGAAATTTGACGAAACTGTAAATAAAATCACAGATCTAATTACCAATGATACTACTATGACTCTGATACAACATCCGGAACAAATTTTAATCAACATGATACATGTTATACGTGTGGATTAAAACGTGCGGCAATTACAGCAAGCATTTTTCTCCACCTTCTTTTCATTTCCAGAGTGCAAAATCACGATTAAGTCATAACGCAAAAATGAGATATCGATAAAACAAAAATAAGAAAGCTTAAACATGAAGTGAGCGTTATTTTGTGTTTTCTCATTAACTAATTTGCCTTCGTAATTATTCTGTTTTGTCTCCGTGTTTTTTTTTACTATCTCCCTTGTGGAAAAATGAAATGAGAAAACGCCAAACCACGACATGACCACATTCGACCACAATAAATAACTTTTCCTTCAGTACAGATCAAAATGAAACAATTAAAGGTTCAAAAATCAAATCAAATGGAAGAACTATCCGAAACTGAAGTGCTTTAGAAAGCCAAAATTATCAGAGAGAAATCGAAAGAGTGAGATCGTAAATTCTTCCATTATAAAAACATGTTAAATACATGACTATCATGCTTCCGTTTTAAATATACGTTCAATGCTTCAAACGTTCGGAAAAAAGAACAATATTTCTAAATCAACAATAATTCGCATTTCGAATAATTAGCTTTCGCGATCGAAAGCATTGAAAAGCTGGTTACAATTTACACCTCATCCGGAATTTAGACAACTTTTAGGCGTACAAGAATGAAATGGACATTTAGGCCCTATCAAGTTAATTTGTAGATTCTCATCCACCTGTAACAAAAAATCTGGGGTGGGTGGGATTGTTTTATTTTTTATTTTTTACCGATTTTCACTAAAATTGATAGGAATTTAAAGAAAATTTATGAAGAATTGAAAATAAAAAAAAAAGAGCTTAGAAAAATGGGGCGGGTTGGGATGAGAATCTATTAATTAATTTGATGTGGCCTTATAGTTGTGTGCCATAAGTACGGAACGATAAAAATTGCTAATGATGTGGAGGTCTGAAGAGCCGATAAAATCACTGGGAAGCTGTGGTTTACATAACAATATTGTAAATGAACTCTCAAAAAATAGACTACAACTGTTGTTTCCTGGTTAGTCAGTCAGCAAATATACTCCTCATGTTGAATTCTCCTTATCGATTTTTGTGCTTTGAAAAGGCTTGCAATTAAGATCAATGCTGCGCACCTGGTAAGGTAAATTATTAAGAAGTTTCAAAATGATGTGCGAGAGTGTACCAATTGAAAATTATGTGTCAACGTGTAGGAATTAAATTATCCGCTACCAATTAACAATTATAGGTAATAAAAACTTACAATGACATTGTTGTAAGATTCAGAGTACGTGTTATTTTTTTTCCCGCTTTACATCCTTATACGTAGTGCAATCTAAATATAGATACTTATTACTAGTTGTAAAATCGATAGATACTATTCATATTGTTTACTTGTAGCATGCAGAAATACCATAGCAGACAACGTTTTTTTCCAAAAATCGTCTTCACATTTATGTTCCGAATCACTTATTACCCAAACAAATAAAAAAAAAATAAAAATAAATGAAATATAATTTGGACGATTTTGAAATCTTTTTGACAATTTGTTGATGGTGCTCGGTATATATCTTTAGTTATATTGATTCTTCTAGATCATGTCTACCGTTATTCTGAATAAAATATGACTATTACATTATTGCTTTAATAAATGATACCTTGGTAGTTATGAAAGGCATTTTTTTCTGAAATATTTTCGTCTTAGTATGCCGAGTTAGAACAAACCTGAAACTACAAGGTTGCATTGTATCATTTGTCGTCTTTCTGATGAAAATGATATTTTCAGCTTGACATTGGTTTCTCTTTATCAAGGCTCCTTGCTCATTGGACGGAGTTATAAATAGCAAGTAGCCAAGTTTCTCAATACCCAGAATTTTTGTTCTTCTAGTTTTCTTACTTATGAGATTTTAGGTTCATTGTGATAAAGTTTTGAAATATACTGTCGAGCTTAAAGGGACTAAGGCAAGGTCAAGTTCTTATTTTGGAACCTGAGACTTGTCTGACATGAACATTTTACCTTGCGTGTTATAGAAATTTACTGTTTTTATCAAAATTCTAATCCCTTAAAATACCGAGGCTTCATTATTCGTGTATGACACTCGGTAGATGTCCTTGGTATTGGGTTTGGCTTCCTATTTCGATTTATTTGGTAATGAGTACTTCTTTATTACAATTTTTAGATTATGGCTTTCCATATTATTTGATTTTAATGCTGCTGATGAGAGGTTACTCCTTGAAACACGTGTACAGCATAACGAAATTTACTGTTTTTATGTAACTTTGGTATTGTTTTTGTATTTATACTTTTATTCAATTTGTATATATAACAGTCAAAGTGTAAATAGTTTAGAACGTTTTTAGTCGTAATCAATCCTAAAAATGTTTTCATGAGTTGAAAGCATTGCACTACATTTAAACAAGAGATTGAGATTAGGCTCATTTGAAAATAAGTAGAGTCATGCCACTTTGCTTATAATAGTCTATGGGCTGGAATAACCCCCCGTGCACCCCCACTTCCCAACCCCACCCATTTTTTTAAGTCTGCATACATCCTCTCTTCAAAATAAAACATGTTAACATGAGCATAACCTGCACGCACTGGTGGAATAGGACCCATTTTTAGACCCACCTTCCGAAATTTAGGAAAATTTCGTTTTTCGTTCAAGTTTTTCTTTCAGTTGCTTCAAAATGTTAACCAAATGCTTCCTAGTTATAAAAACGATGCATGAAATTATTGCTTATTGTATAAGCTTTACAAAGAACCCAAATTTTCACAACTTCTATGCCAAATACCTTCCACAGCGCCATTAAACGTACCCCTACCCCTATGAAATATTGAGGAAAATTTATATATTTTCATTGAAATTGCGTAAGTTTGATGGTCTAAAGAACCCGAAGTGCATCTTGATTCCCAATTCTGAACATTGGTTTTAGTTTTTCCATCTATTTTTTTGAATATAAAACATGTTAACATAATGTTAACATATTCTTAATGACCAAAGTTTTATTTTCAAATAGACCAAATAAATGGATCTTTGAATATTTCCGATTTTGACTAAGTTTTTGCATTCTTTTGCCCACTATTACTTTTTAGTAAACAAATATCATTTAAATAGGTATCAAATGAAAGCTTATTATATGGGCTTTACAACTATTACAAATAATGGCCATTCTTATGTAATATAAACATCATACATCAATAATACTTACCCCTACCCCAACAAATTTACTGTAAAATTGTCAATTTTTTGTCTATGTAAGCATAAAATTAACCAGAACACGCAAAATGTGTGTTGTATACGACAATGTTTAATAAATTATACCATGATTTCGTATTTCAGCCATTTGTTGACTTAAACTCAGCATTTTGCCTAAAATTGATGAAAAATGGGAATATTTAACATTTCAGATTTGCCCAAATTTCACTGTTAAATCGTTATATATGCCAAATCTGGAGGATATATTTGCAGATATGCCAATTAATTGTTCTAAGCGATACATTAGTTGTCTGAAAACATTGTTAAGAAAAACAAGAAGTGTTTGATGTGACTCAAAATACCGAATATCTTACCCCTACCCCAACAAATTTTCCTTCAAATTGTCAATTTTTTGTCTATATTCGCAACAAATTAACTCAAACACGCAAAATGTGTGTTGTATATGACAATGTTGCATAACTTACATCACGATTTGGTAATTTAACAGCCATTTGTTGATTAAAACTTAATATTGTGCCCGAAATTGATGAAAAATGGGCCTTTCCAACATTTCAGATTTGGTCAAAATTCACTGTTTACCCGATATGTATGGCTAATCTGGATGATATATCTGCAGATATGTCAATTAATTGGTCTAAGCGATACATTAGTTGTCTGAAATGGAATAAAAAAGATAACAGGAAACACCTACAATGGCCGAAAAACATAGCCACATGCCAGAAAGTAAATAGGAATTGCACAAGAAAAAATCCATAATAAAAATACAAAAGACAAACATAAACAACGATAGGAACTCGGGACAGCCGGACTTGGTACCGGCACTAGCAAAGCCAGCGGTAGGGTTAAACCGGTTTATGGGTACCCAAACCTCCCCTTTCTCTGTCCCGTTTCCCTATAGTAGAATAAACATACGAATAAAACCCATACAGGTAGACTACTAACTCCATGACCGCAATCTAGAAAGAAAAAATGGGGGAACAAAACGTAATTTTGAAAGATGGGTCAAAGAGTGCTAGCCGCTAAACTGCCGGCTAGCTCAAGGAGCCTAGTCTGCTGGTAAAACACTGTCGCACTACGGAAGGAAAATCAAATTCAAAACTCCCAATGGGTTTGGTAAAGAATCATCATGTATTTCAGCAGACATCGGCAGTATCAGTGAGAGGCCAGTATGTGTGTAAAATCCTCAGGTCATTGGATCTAAAAGCTAATTTAACGGACACGTGTAGAATATCCTGTCGATATCCCCTATTGCGTAAAGAATGTAAGTTACGTCCCAGTTTTTCTGGATTTTTAATCAGTTTCTGACATTTTTTAACAACATTTCCGTAAAATCGAGGATGGGAAATGCCGTTAGAAATAAGCTGTTTGCGAGTGACATTATATTTAGATGTCAGATGTTCATATCTTCGATAAAACTTTTTAAATGTATTTAACAATATATGAAATCTGTAACCTTGCTGCAAAAGTTTTGAAGTGATAGTAAGGTTACGTTCATTGAAGTCGTCAAGAGTAGAACAAACGCGTGCGAATCGTACCAGTTGAGAAATATAAACTCCGTAGGATGGGGCTAGAGGAACGTCGCCGTCAAGAAAAGGGAAATTAGTAATACTGAAATCAAAATCATCCCTTTTATCGTAAATTTTAGTTTTTATTTTACCAGAGTCAACGATGATAGTTAGATCCAGAAAAGGGCAATTCTAAGAATCATTATTAGCTTTATTAAGTTTCAGTTGTTGTTGGTAAATGATGTCGACATAATCTAAAAACTGGGGATTGTCAATAGTAAGGATATCGTCAATATACCTGCTGTTATCGTTGAAAATAGAAATAAGTTGATCACTGTTTTGTATGGTCCCATTTTGTAATTTTTTCATGAAGTCACGTTCGTAACAGAAAAGAAAAAGATCTGCAATGAGAGGTGCACAACTTGTACCCATGGGAATTCCAATGACCTGTTGATAAACAATGTTGCCAAAACGAACAAAAATGCTGTCAAGCAAAAGATTAAGTGCTTTAATCGTATCATCACACGTCCAGGAGGAATGATTGTTGTAAGTGATATTTGAAAAGAATCCTTGCGTTTTGTTACAACAAATAAACTGCAGTCCAGAAAATTTAAAAGACCATTTAATCAATTGTCCCAATTTAGATTTTATCAGATTATGCGGAAGCGTTGTATTAAGTGTAAAAAAATCATAACTGTCGATAGATGAAACTGGTTTTTGTATTGATTGCAATTTATCTAAAACTTCAATAGAGATTTTTACACTCCAAAAGTAATTGACACCAGAGTTTTGATAAGTTTTTTTCACAATATTTTATAATTTAGTCCTTTATACAAGAAAGTGCACTGCAAACATTGTTAAGAAAAACAAGAAGTGTTTGATGTGACTCAAAATACCGAAAATGTTACCCCTACCCCCAACACATTTTCCTTCAAATTGTCAATTTTTCGTCCATGTTCGCAACAAATTAACTCAAACACGCTAAATGTGTGTTTAATATGACAATGTTGCATAAATTACATCCTGATTTGATAATTTAACAGCCATTTGTTGACTTAAACTTAACATTGTGCCTGAAATTGATGAAAAATGGGATTTTTCAATATTTCAGATTTGGCCAAAGTTCACTGTTAACCCGTTATATATGGCAAATCTGGATGATATATCTGCAGATATGCCAATTAATTGTTCCTAGCAATACATAAGTTCTCTTAAAACAGTATTTAGAATATCAAGGGGTGTTTAATGTGACTATGAATACAGAGAATCTTACCCCTACCCCAACAAATTTTCCCTAAAATTGTAAATTTTCTGTCTAAGTTCGCATAAAAATAACTACAACACGCAAAATGTGTGTTATATATGACAATGTTGCATGAATTACATCATGATTCGGTATTTTAAAAGCCATTTGTTGACTTAAACTCAATATTTGGCCCAAACTGATGAAAAATGGGAATTTTCAACATTTCAGATTTCTCCGAAGTTCATTGTTGAATCGTAATATATGTCAAATCTGGAGGATTCATCTGCAACTATGCCACTTAATTGTTCTAAGTGAAACATTAGTTGTCTTAAAACACTGTTTAGAAAAACAAGGAGTGTTTAATGTGACTCTAAATACAAAATGTACCGAAAAACCTACCCCTACCCCAACAAATTTTTCCTATGATAATCATTTGATTTTAGAATTTCTCCTTTCCTCGTTCTTGCTTCGGTATTCGTTTGCCGATGTATTTTAACTATATTCGCATAAAAATAACCAAAACACAAAATTTGCATTGAATATAACAATGTTGCATAATTTCTATCAAGATTTTTCATTTTAAGTCCCACTTGTCAGCTTAAACTCAATATTGTGTACAGAACTGATGAAAAATGGGAATTTTCAGCATTTCGGATTTGTCCAAAATTCACTTATAAATAGTTATATGTGGGAAATCTGGAGGATTTATATGCATATATGCCAATTCATTGTTCTAACCGATATATAAGCTATATAAAAACAATGTTTAGAAGAACAAGGACTCTAAATACCGAAAATTTCACCCCTACCCCAGGAAAACGATGCTTAAAAATCCCCAGAATATGTATGTCTGTACATTTATATGAACAAAACATGCAAATGTTTTACTTTCTTTAAAAAAATGCATTTTATATATGGCATTATGCAATTTTAACGCCAAAATATGGGTAAAATTATATATTTTGGGCGCTTTTCGTGAAAAATGGGATTTTACAGCATTTCGGAATTTAACAAAATTCAAAGTTTAATTGTTGTATAACTGCCCATAAACCACACACATGATCTTATTTGTGATATATGGGAGTCTCTATGTATTTTTGTATTTGAAATGATATGTTATTGGACCTTTATACAATGTTTAAGCTTTTCAAGCTGAAAAAAAATGAAATAAATTGTGTTGAATATTGGTGGTAAGGGGTTATATGTTTGTAATTTATGAGACTGTAGTTATTCTAAATATGCTTAAAAACATATTTTCTTATGGCTTAGATATAATGAAATATAATGAAAGGATATCTAATCAACATTTTCAAGTTATATATCCATTTCATGAAGTATTTGCATCTCAAAGTCAAAACAGCAGAAATTCTGAAAAACGGAAAATTCCCATTTTGCATACAATTTCGAGCAGAAGAATCAAAAAGAGACCTCTTAAAAAGTTTAAATCTACTTAAATGATCTTCTGCATGTCAGCTTTAGTGAAATACACACTAGAATTCCAATAAAACATTATTCTTTAATCATTTAGAGCCTAAATATTTCATATTTTCCCTTAATTTTTAGGGGGAGTGGTGCTAATTTTGACATTTCTGAACCTATAAGACGTCTGAAACTAAAATGTTTGCACACGATTTGTTGCTAACATATCATAAATCATTATTACATCGGCAATTATTAAATATATATTCAGATTTTTACGACCATAAAGTGAAAAAGTCGAAATCGTGAAAAAATCTAAAATTCCGAAAATTCCCATTTTTCAAAATTTTATACCGAAAATCAAAATTTTGTGGACATTAATGGTTTTATTTTCCAACATTGTATCACAACAGATAAGTTAGGCATGAAAACTAGATCAAATGACGAGGGTTGTTTATCTGAAAGGAAATGACAGCCTAAAATTGTCATTTTCGCTATTTTTTTGCAGGGGGAGGGGTACATTTTTTGTATCCCCAGATCATAAAAATAGCATAAATTGCCCAAACTTGAGTTCATGGTAAAGAATATTTAATTAGCTTTAATTTGATACCAAATTTCACTACATATTACTTATCATT
>MJUU01013748.1:26088-43267 GCA_002080025.1 Modiolus philippinarum | reverse complement strand
AAATCTTGTATTTTAGTTTTATTCTTTATTTTATCTTTTAAGGTGTCTGCAGGATATTATTTTCCTATTATAGAATTTTGCGAAATTTTCTGTGAAGCAACATAATTGTATTATTATTCAAATTATTAAACAAGATTTGGGGGTCTCCGTGCATTTTAGAGCAAAAACTGAAATTGAAAATTTCAAGATTTTACAAAGAAATGTTAGGGAAAATGATTATTTGAGAGGATAGCTTGAAAAATCGATTATAGATTTTTCATACTTTGCATGTGTTTTGAAATTATTATATAGTTTACATATAAAAAATAAAAGTCGGGGGTCATCGTTGAAATAAGAGAGATAAATTGCGAAATGTTAATTTCTCTAGTGATATCTATGTTAAATTCTTTTATCAAATTATCTCCCTTGCATAATTTCTGTGTTCCGTAAATCCAGCTGCAGATTTAAAGCACGTATGTTTTAGTTCACCCTTTTGTAACAAAATGTAGTAAAAGAGGTTAGGAATCATAATTTTAAATACTTTTGAACTTTTTTACATTTTAAATAAATATTTTGTTTATTTTTTTAATAAATGAAACCTAAATGAACAAGTCTATGACAAAAATGGCGGAATAATACCACTGAGACACCTTAAGCTCCATAATTTTTATGTAGATTAGTTACATGTACTGAAATTTGGTATCAAATTGAAGCTTATTTAATATACTTTACAATGAACACAAGTTTGGGCATATTACGCTATTTTTATGATCTTTGGATACAAAAAATATACCCCTCCCCTGCCAAAAATAGCGAAAATGACGATTTTTAAGCTTTCAATTCCTTTTAGATAAATAAATCTCATCATTTGATCTAGTTTTTATGCCTAATTTATAAGTTCTCTGTCAGTTTTTAAACATTTTTGAGTTTATGGTCTTCCAAACGTTTAGATTTTATCTGCACTGATGAGACATAAGTTGTCGAAATGCGCATATGCAGAAAGTAAATTCACAGTGACTTCGGTATTTAGTTATTTGTGATACAATGTTGAAAAATAGGACTATTAAAGTCCTAAGATTTTCGGTATAAAATTTTTGAAAAATGGAAATTTTCGGAATTTTAGATATTTTTACAATTCCGTGTTTCTTACTTCTGGATCGTATACATTTGAATATATATCTAATAATTGTCAATGCAATAATGATTTATGATATGTAAGCAACAACTTACGTGAAAACATTTTAGAGTCAGACTTATTGTGGGATCAGAAATGCCAAAATTAGCACCCCTCCCCCTTAAAAGTAAGAGAAAATTTAAAATATTCAGGGCCTTAGTGATAAAAAGATAATGTATAATGCAAATTATTGTGTGTATTTCACTAAAGCTGATATGCAGAAGCCAACTAAAGTAGATTCAAACTTTTTAAGGGGCCTTTTTGGCCCTTCTGTTCGAAATTTTATATTTTTTTTTTCATTTTATTCAGGTTGAAAAGCCTGAACATTGTATAAAGGTCCAATAATATAACATTTCAAACACAAAAATGCACAGAGACTGTCATATATAACAAATAAGATCATGCGCGTGGTTTATGGGCAGTTATACAACAATTAAACTTTAAATTCCGAGTGGCTGAAAATTCCCAAGAACAATGAATTGGCATACCTGCAGATAATAAATCCTCCAGATTTGCCACATATAACTATTAAAAAGTGAATTTTCGACAAATCTGAAATAATAAAAATTCCGATGCAACATTTCCAATGCAGACTTTGCGTGTTTTGGTTATTTTTATGCGAAAATAGACAAAAAATGACTACTTTAGGGTGAATTTGTTGGGGTAGGGGTAAGATTTTAGCTATGTAGAGTCACATTAAACACCTTTTGCTTTTCTAAACAATGATTTTAGACAACTAATGTATCGCACAGAACAAGTAAATGGCATATCAGCCGACATATCCTCCAGATTTGACATATATTACGACAGTGAACGTTGGACAAATTTGAAATACAGAAAATCCCATTGGGGCAAAATATTGAGTTTAAGTCAACAAATGGTTGTTAAAATACCAAATCATGATGTAATTCATGCAACATTGTCATATATAACACATTATTCGTGTTCTGGTTATTTTTATTGGAACAAAGACATAAAATTGACAATTTTAGGGAAAATTTGTTGGGGTAGGGGTAAGATTTTCGGTATTCAGAGTCACATTAAATACTCCTTGATTTTCTAAACACTGTTTCAAGACAACTATTGTATCCCTTAGAACAATTAAATGGCATATCTGCTGATATATCCTCCATATATAACGGGTTAAAAGTGAACTTTGACCAAATCTGAAATGTTGAAAATTCCCATTTTTCCTCAATTTCGGGCACAATGTTGAGTTTAAGACAACCAATGGCTGTTAAAATATCAAATCGTGATGCAATGTATGCAATATTGTCATATTGAACACACATTTTGCGTGTTTGAGTTAATTTTATGCGAACATAGACAAAAAATTGACAATTTTAGGGTAAATTGGTTGGGGTAGAGGTAGGGATATTCAGAGTCACATTAAACACTCCTTGTTTTTCTAAGCAATTTTTTAAGACAACTTATATATCCCTAGGAACAATTAATTGGCATATCTGCAGATATATTCTCCAGATTTTGAATGTATAACGATTTAACAGTGAACTTCAAAGAAATCTGAAATGTGGAAAATGCCCATTTTTCATAAATTTCGGGCAAGATATCGAGTTTAAGTCAACAAATGACATTTAAAATACAAAATCACAATATAATCATGCAATATTGTCATATACAACACACAATTTGCGTGTTCTGGTAATTTTTATTCGAACATACACAAAAAATTGACAATTTTAAAGTAAATTTGTTGGGAAGGGGTAAGTTTTATGGTTGTAGGAAGTTTATAATACTTTAAAACTGCCATAATTTGTACCAGTTGTAAAGAAGACATAATGTACTTAAATTGACAATTTTTGAGTAAATGTTTTGGGGTAGGGTAAGTTTTATGGATGTAGGAAGTTTATAATACTTCAAAACTGCCACAATTTGTACCAGTTGTAAAGAAGACATTATCTACTTCCATTTTATTCCATCTTTTCATGAATTTGAACCACTCATAGATAAGATGAGACGAAGAAGGAACAAAACTGTCGGAAACGAAAATATTCAAAGATGTGTTTTATTTGTCTATCTAAAAGTGATAGTTTGGTCATTCAAAACATATTTGCATTATGTTAACATGCTTAATTTTTAAGAAAGGACATTAGAAGACTAAAAAACAATTCCAAGAATTATGAAATGAAAAACATACGGGTTTCTAAGGACCGTTGAACTTACACAATTTCGAGAAAAATCTTAAAATTTACGTCAACATTTCGAAGGGGTAGGGATAATATTTTTCAATTTTTATAACGTATTGGGTACAGAAATGGTACTTATGTGGGATATTTGTAAAGCTAATACCATAGGCTATCATTCTATACCATTTTTTTCATAACTGAGAGGCACCAATCAACAATTTGAGGCAATTGAAAGAAAAACTTTGATCAAAATTTCGTTGGGTGGGTCTTAAAAGGGGACCTGTTCCAATACTGTGTGCAGGTTATGCTCATGTTAACATGTTTAATTTTGAAGAGGGGATATAGAAGGACTGAAAAATATGGTTGGGGATCATAAGTGGGGTTGGGGGTGCACGGGGGTATTCCGGCCCATGGACTACATGGAAAAAATTTGTCAATTGCATGATCCCTACTTGGTAGAGGCATTTCAGAAGAAATTGTGGGTTTAACCGGAGTAATGGCGATAGTGTCAAGTAGGCACTCAACATCAATTGCTTTTAAATTTGTTGACCGTGAAAAGAAATATTCACCCCAGTACCTAGTGAATAATGTATCTTGAATCACAATTTGGACCGAAAACTTCAATTTTTTCTACAATACAATGTAATGATATTTATTTAAAAAATGTTTAACTGATCGTATGAGACGGATTTTTTAGCCATGATTCAAAGGGCGGCCGAGGAGATAACTATGACATTATTACAAAATCTGAATAGCTGGTGCTGACTCTCGCGTAAGGAATAGTATATCATTTTTGGTTTGTTTTGGCTTTCCAACCTTGAATGTGTTCAGTCAGTGTTTTTTTTTAAATTTAGATTCTATTTACTGTTATCAATGTGGTGATTCAAAAATTGATGGACCATGTGTGACAGAAACAGCCGAGATGGAAGCCGAGTACTATAAATTCAACAGCACTGATGCTCTCATTACTGATGGCAAAGGAAAGGAATCACTAAAATATATCAAAAGCTGTTCTGGTCAGTACAACACATGTGTTATAGAGAGAATAGAAGAATTAGGTAAGATTATTTTTGTATCTGTTAGGAATATTCTTCGAATGCATATTCAAAGAGTCGGGTGTTTCATTTTATCATTTTATGCCATCTTTCTGCAGATTGTTATATCTGTATCATGAAAAACAGTACATGACTATCGATAAGACACAATCAGAACATCAGTGTAAATCTAAGACCTAAGAGGAAAAAAAATCAATGACATACCGGTAACCATAAACCTATAACTAAAATAAAAATATGATAAAATATGAAAAAAAAACAAATAAAACAGAATTTTTGAATCTTTGAATCTTTGAATTTTCGAATAAAAATCAAACAAAAAAAAACAAAAACAAAACAACCAAAAAAAAAACCATATACAAACATAAAGAGTAGAAAAAATGTACTAGTAAGTGAACAAAAGTTCTGAAAAGTTGTATTTTAAACTATATGTACATGCATGTTAATAATATCATCTATATGTTATCAAGATGGATTTGTATTGTATTTATTTATCGGTAGTTATTTTGCCTATGTACAAATGTATTACTATTCGCATTTAGGCTTTTATATTAATGGGTAATTTGCAATTAAATCTGTAGTTTTCGAATTCCTATAAACAGCTATATAAGCAATATTTGTGTTTATGAAATGGAGTGTACCCTGGAGTGTAGCATATCGGTATTTTAATGACATAACCAAACTCCAATAATATTTGATCTATTCACTGAACTCTGTAAGGTATAAGACCTAGTGTGTCGACGAAGGCTAAGCATCATTTGCATAAAATCACCCATCATGCAATAAATTTTATGTTCAACATTGTAGTAAGAAATAAGTTAGGCGATAAATAATGCTAGTTCCAGTCAAATATAAGCAAAAGCAATCACAAGGCTGTAGCGCCATTAAACAATATTACCCGATTTATGCGTGATGCCGACAAAAGAACTCGTTAATTTGAAAAAAAAAGGAAATGGGGTAAATATCAAGGAGAAAACATCCCATCTCCATATTAAAACGACCAAAAACAAAGCATCTAAGGGTCACCGTACGGTCTTCAACACTGCGTGGAACCTCACACTATATAGCAAGCCCTAAATGGCCCCAAAAAGGTAAAAAGTGAATAACTCAATGGAAACAAACCACATCCAATAACCCGAATATCAAAAAACTAATTTTTTAAGAAGACAAGGACAAGCCAATGACCAACATATTCCTGACTTGGGACAGGCGCAAAAATTGCGGTGGAGTTAAACTCGTTTTCTTGGATCCAAACCCTCCCCCTATGTGTGGTGAATGGCTAAAAAATAAATACACAAACAGACTCAGGTATACTGGCCTCTCACTGATACTGCCGATATCTACTGAAATCTATGATGATTCTTTACCAAAACCTTCGGGGAGTTTTGAGTTTGATTTTTATTCCGAGGTGCGACATTGTTTTACCAGCACTCCTTGAGCTAGCCGACAGTTTAGCGGCGAGCACTCCTCGACCCATCTTTCTAATTTACATTTTGTCTTATTCTTTCTTTTTCAAGTTTGTGGTCTTGGAGTAAGTAGTCTACCTGTATTGGGTTTTATTTCTACGTTTATTATACTATAGGGAAACGGGATAGAGAAAAGGGGAGGTTTGGGTACCCATAAACCGGTTTAACCCTACCGCTAGCTCTTGCTGGTGCCGGTACCAAGTCCGGCTATCCAGAGTTCCTCTCGTTATCTATGTTTGTGTTTTGTCTTTTTATTGTTTTTCTTCTGCAGTTCCCTGGTGTATTGTGACATGTGATTGTGGTTTTCGGCAATGGTAGGTGTTTCCTGTTATCTTTTTACATTAATCACAGTAAAAATCGAACTAGAAAAGTCCAACTTATCAAGATGAGTACCCTTACAATGAAGTACATAAAAACATGAAGACAATACACACGAGTACTGTCCTGACAAATGCTCGCAGTTACTGACAGCTAGCTAAAGACATAATTTCCGTTGACTGTGATATCAAGTGTGAATTTACAAGAAGCCTCCACAGTAAAGACAACTGTTGGTGAAGTCCTTATGTTTAAAGACTCCTATGGCATATTGAATCAAAAGAGAAAATAAAAACAAAAACAGGGGGCTTCCCACCAGCAAAGCAAAGAAGAGTTTTAAATCAGGACAGAATTATAATTTGACATTTACTATTGTTAACAAATGATTTTAACTTGGTTTAAAATTGTCTTTTTTCAGGAACACTACACGCGTATATAAGGGGATGTAGCAATGGAAGCGATTTCTCTATCACTGGTGTTCCCAAATTTGAAGCTATAAATGCAACCCTAAATCATACAACGTGTGCCTATCTCCAGTCATCAAAATTACTCGCATGTGTTACTTTGTGTAACAGTGAATTGTGTAATGGACCACAGATCGACAGTGGATCAACTTTCTTATCCTTGTCCCTATGGATCACATGGACTGTTATCCTGGCATCAGTTTGTAGCATTATTTAGGACATACAATATAATTTTGTAGACATTAATGTTAAAACCGTCCTTTCGTATTGTCATTTGAATTGTGATATTTTGCTTTTAATATTTTTACACATTTTGATACTTATTATTGTCATATATTGTTTTTGTCAATTTCATTGCAAATGAAATCATTTTAAAAAGTAGTTTTATTCTTTGTAAAAGTTAATGAATGTTCAGATTTCACTAGCACCTTAAATATACGAAATACATAGGATGAATCTTCGTCAAATTTAAAACGCAAATGTTATTTCAAGTTTCAATTGAATTCTGTTTTAACATGTGTATAAGAAGAATAATTCGTCTGTTTTAGACAATCATAGTTCTTTTTTCTCATGAATACACACTTTATTTTGGAATCTTCTATAAAGCAACTACATTCAATCTCATCAATAACTTTATAATCACTTTTAGTTGATTGATTGATTAATTGATTTTTTACGCCAACTCCAGCAATAATTTATCGAACGTTAGTATATTGAACAATTATATTAAATATAAAAAATATCAATATAAGACCATACAAATTACTTTTGGAAGTTATTACTTCTTAAAACGTAAATTTCGAATAGAGAATCGACTCTCTTTTAACTTACAATCAATTTACTAATAGAGAAATATGCCTATAAAAAGGTTGATTGTATAAACATAAGGGGAAAAGCCCGACTTCCCCGGCAAGATTCCATCAATCAGATGGGATGAGCATTATTGTGTTCATGAATGCTGAAAAGAGTCCCCATGTTTATATACATTAAGTCCCTTTTTCATCGATAGAAAAAAGAAGGGAAACGGGGAATGTGTCAAAGAGACAACGACCCAAATGGGAGTAATAACAACTCATAAGATCTTCAATGAACGGTGAGAAAACCCCACACCCAACGGTAGGAATAAAGAGTAATCAAGTTCAGCGAAATAAACATCATCCTAGACTCCTATAGACTAAAGTAAACTAACTAGAAAAAAGACAAGACACACAAAGGCTTAATAAATTTCCTGACTTAGGACAGGCGCAAACCTACTGCGGCGGGGTTAAACTAGTTTTATTTGGCCCAAACCTTCCCCCACAGCCAATATGATAAATCAAAAAACAATCGTAACAACAGTAAAAAACATTTGGCAACAGGACTGAGTCAATTGTGAAAAACGGAACTGAAAGAACTAAATATACGGACATAAACATGAAATCACAAGATTTCTACTTTACTGCATCGGGGTAATAACAAAATTACCGAATAGAGTGGTCAAGAGCCGAAGTCCATGAGACAAAAAGACAAATCAGGTGTAAACCACCAGCTTGATTGTCGACCGCAATGTTCCTGATTTGGTTCAGGCATTTCAAAAGAAATGGTTTGTTTAACCGGTTTTATGGCTAGCCAAACCTCCTCTTCCATTGCGGTAGTGTCCGAAAGCAACTCAACAGCAATTACCATTGAAAGGTCGTAGACAGCTAAAAGAAATGATCATCCCAGTATTAAGTAAAGAAAGAATCTTGAATCAGAGTTCGGACCGAAACTTCAAATTTTTCACAAGGGACTGGGCCGATATCTATTAAAGAACATTTTTAATGATCGTATCAGACCGAATTTTATGAAGCCTTGATTACGGTCACGGAGATAACTATGTCTTATGAGAAAGTCTGTATAAATTGTGCTTGCTCTTGCGTAACGAATAAGCTGTGAAACATCAACATCGACATCCACAAATTATGCCTAGCTCCATTTTCACACACTTTTGAGGGGGAAATCTCGCTCTTTACATCATTAATGCTTTCCTCATTCGGTTGCTTAATTATACTCAAGTATGATTTCAATCCATATAATAAAGTAACTATAACAAAATAAAGAAGTACACAAATACAAACAATTTGCATGTGTTATATTTCAGGTGTCCGTGATCCTTCTTCAGACTCACAAAATTATATAACATGTCTGGTGCTGTTACAATGACATCAAAGACATAAACCAATAAAAAATCCAATTTCGAATTTTTATACAGAAACAACCCTTCAAATTATATCCCCAAATTCTATGTAAAGAAAGTTTTTAACTTTTTTCCAGGATATATTTCTTGCACATGACAAGACTTGTCATTTTTTTTTTTCACTTGCATATATAATATTTTCAATTCTATTGGTTCAGACCATAAGGTTCACCACTCCTTTCATCCTTCGGTATTCTACTACCATTGTTCAAGCATTTATTGCTGCGGTCAAGGTAGTGGCAAAAGCTTGATTGTAATGAAGTCAGGATTAACACCCCAGGCTTACACAATGTGTTAGATTCATCGATGTGAAATGTCTACATTGTAGATGTATCAGACGTGAAACCTGACAAACGTATACAATGTTGTCTTTGCACGACGGCGGGTCAATGAAAGGTAGAGAGCTTGGGGTGTAAATCTTTATTTCGTTAAATTGAAAGTTTTGCCACTTCCTTGACCGCAGCAATATCCTTTTTTGTTCTTCTCATTTGTCCCAATTTTGATTCACTTCAATAATTTGGAGTGTGAGCTTATCGACGGACTTTGCACTTTCTATGATGTCGAGTGGCTGTATTTCTGTTATTTGAGCAAATGATCTATGGTTAAAGAATCTAAGCTTCTAGTACATGAATATTGCCATTTGACCATTGACCTTGAGATTAGCTTTGTGGTCTAACCATGTCACAATTTCGCAACGACTACAAGTGATAGAAAAATAGAAAAATGAAATTTAGTATAAGAGTTTTTATTGAGAATCAAATGACAATCTGAAATTGTGTTGTATCTTGACTATTGTCCCAGCGACCATAATTATTTCTGATAGTTTGTTTCTTAAAACTGCATGTAAATAACATAATACCGAATTTGCTGTTAATTTTGATTCTGCATATGTGCATTTCGACAAGTTATCTCAATTCAGTGCAGATAAGACAAAATATTGGAAATCTATATACCGATATAAGTGTTAAGACTGATAAAGAACAAATTACGAATAAGATCTAAATAGAAAAGCCAAAATCATTTAAGGACATAGCTATTCAAGCGGGAGATACTCCTTATGGCCCTGTCACACTATAATGCACATCACCAACGTGTACCCAGCGTTTGAGAATATTTTCGTACACGTCGACACACGTTGGCGTGCGTTGTTGAACGTTGGGTGCGTCAGAAAATTTTGAAAATGCTCAAAATTTCACGACAATGGCCAACATGTTGTTGGTAAATTATGCAGTCGTTAGACGAACGCAAGAGGTGCGTAATGTACGCAATGTGTGCGATATGTAGGAGTTTCTCGAAAGTTGTTTTAAACGTGTAGGGAACGCAAACCGGGCGTCCTTGTAACTAAGGAGTAACGTATTAGCCGATGTTTTATTATAAAAATAATGGTTAAAGAGCACAAAAAAATACCAAAGTAATGTCAATAGCGGATTTATTTCAGTATCATACCGACATATTGTTTTGAAAATATTTTTTTTTAATTTTTGAGGGACCTATCCCTCCTGCAAATCTGTCGTATTTTCGGTGGCATTTCTATCAATTTCTACATTTGCAAAGGACATCGAGATGAAAAATTTCAAGCTGATCTTACAAAGATCTTCACAACGCTAAACAGACGCTCTATGAATGCTAGAAGACCGTTATGGATGCGTTCGGTATGCGTCTAGTACGCTAGTAAAACGCCTTTGCAACGTTGTCATACGCCGTTATACACGTTTTACGAGCGTTGCATACAAGTTATAGATAAGTTTTCCACGCGTTGAAGGCCTTTAAATTAGCCTGACGCTATGAATGGGTCCAACAAGAGAATTCTTCAATTTCTTCGGCGTGTGCCAACGTTCTTATAAAAATTCGCGAACGTCGGCACATGTTGGCTAGAACGTTATAGTGTGACAAGCCCTTTAGTTTTGAACAAAATTTTGTTGAATTTAAATTTTGCAAGTTACCAGATAAAATTGTTTTTCAGGCCAGCACCGAAGTATATGTACTGACTACTGGGTTGGCGCATAATAATACCAGTACATTACATCCTTTAATATGCTTTTGCATTGCCATCTAAGGGGAGGTTTGGCGCGCCCACGCCTGGTAAACCAGGTGGTCTCAACAAAATATGAGGCGGCAAAAAGGTATCTGCAACTTCCGGTTGAGAGTATCTTTCACGAAATGTTTACAAATGAGTGCAAGGCAAGTTCGTTTTCTCGCGATCATACATATTTTAAGACATGTTTTGAAAATCAAAGAATGCTATTCTCTTCCGATATAATCGTGTGGTAATTTCCTGCTTTCCGCTTTGCAAAAGAAAATGAAAAAAAGGAGAAATCACTTTTCCCCCCGTGTAGCAACAAGATCACTTCGTGTATGTCTTGTTATAATTTCAATCATTGCATTGTGTAAAAAGAGGTTTCCATGAAAAAAACATGTTTGGACAATAGGATGCTATTGATAGTCTCGCTACCGTTGCAGAAGTAGAAGCGATAAAGGGTTATAGCAAATTAATGTCCACAACTTCGATAGGTTGAGATCTTCTGTCATATGTTGAGAACTTCTGTCGTTTGTTGAGACTGTCTGTCACAAATTGTTAAAGTTGTTTACTGGTATTTTTCCCAGAAATAAATTGGAAGTGGATGAGATTATTTTTATATTGCTTTGTCATATCTATTCCTAACAAATTTCCTTTTTTTAAAGAGCCATTAAAAAACGCACAAACCTTGTTTTATAAACAGCGTCAAAAAAGTAATAATTAGCAAACATGTAATTTCAAATAACTTTGTTAAAACTGATGATAATAAAAATAATTTCTATCTACATATTAAATTGTCCCATCTATCTGAATCATGTTCGATTGCAGACAATCAGTTTGTCTGAACTGCAGTATTTTCTGTTGACAGGAAAGCAAGCCGAGAAATATCAATGTTTAAGTATTCCATTTGTAGTTGGTTTCTTATTATGGGAAGCATTACACAGGTTAGTTCTGTGGCCTGCAGCTGGAATAGCCAGTGTAGAGTTTCTCATCATATGAAAAACTGAATCGTCCTGATACTCAATTTAACCAGCTTTAAATGATGCATTTGATGTAGATTGTGCATGATTTATGTCCAGTTTTGAGGAATGTTTACTTGAGCTCGAAGAAGTTTTCCATTAATTATATAATTTGTCGATGTCTACCATTTGTATGTGATATTGCATATATTTAGAAGCATTATTACTTATTGACGCACACTATTAAATGAAACAATTGCTTTTAGAACTTAAACCAGACAATAGATTCCTTATGTATATCATTGCAAATATAAGATTATCAAAATAAATTAGCACAATATCTTATTGATGCACATAGCTTAATTTACATGGTGTTAAACATTTCTTGCAAAATATAAACAGATAACACCCTGACAAACGCGCTTATGTATTAAAAATTATCAGGAAAAAACCTCATTGGCTTATACCTTTCTTTTTTGAGCATCTTCGAGTCTATGGTCTTCCAAATGTTTATCTGCACTGATGATACATAAGATGCCGAAATGGCCATATGCAGAAACTAAATTTACAGTAACTTCGGTATTTGTTATTAATTGAATTAAAATGATAATAGTCTTTACATAAAATTTTACCAAATAATGTTTTGGGTATTGTTAATTTGTTATTCGTACATTACATTTGATAAATATAATTTCTCATCAGAAACGTACGTGTTCGAATTTCAGAATTAGGAAATTTGAACGTTATGACAGGGAAAACATATGGCACAGGATGAAGCCTCTGATTTTACTTCTGCTTAATATTATATTTTTCCTGTATTGACATGTTTGAACTTGTAGTGTTATGCTTGACTGTTTGAAAATACATTCCAATACAAAAAGTAAGAAAGAAGTGAACCATCAGACTAAAACGAACAATCCAAGGACAATGGAAACGTCGGATAAACACAGAAACAAAGACATAATAGAACACGACACAAAAAAGAAAAATGAAGACACACAGACATACAAAGATGAACAAAACGGATCCAATAAAAAAAAACATGGGTCAGATCAGATGCACCGGTACTTTAGAGTAAGCATCTCCTGCTCCTTGTAAGACGCCCGCCATGTTGGGAAAAAGTCAGGAAAGTAAACACTGTAAGGAAAATTAAAATTTTGTTGCAATGACCAAAGTAATTTGATAAGCATCGTGCCAATATAATGATAGCAAAATAAAAGTAAATAGAATCTTTTTTTCTGTCTGGTCTAGTTAAAAGATCTAAATAAACTCCATTTCTTAATTTCTTGGACGATTAGGGGGTCTTAAACAGCGCATTCATTTTGCAGATTTTCAAAAACATTTTTGATGTAGGTGAAGTATCGTATAATCTTACAATTCTGTCTGATTATTGTCAAACCTGATTATCACTCCTAAATAAAAGCAATACCTCAAGTAAATTTTCAAATTTTATTCTTAAAGGGAAAAGCCCTGCTAACTTTCTACAAAAAAGACTATACACAAGCATGAAAATTACAACGGGCAAACTCTATATGCCAGTTTTCTATAAATACCCTAGAACAACACATCACTTGACAAAATCGAAGTACTAAATTACCTGAGACAGCAGGTCTCAACCATTGACAGATGGTCTAAACAGATGACAGAAGATCTCAACCTATCAAAGTTGTGGACATTAATTTGTTATGTGCCTGTATCGCTCCTATTTTTTGCAGTTGTAGCGAGTCTATCAACATTATCCTATTGTCCAAACATGTTATTTTCATGGAAACCTCATTTTACGCAATGCACTGATTGAAATTAGAACAATACATACACGAAGTGACCTTGTTGCTGCACGGGAGAGTAGTGATTTCTCCTTTATTTCATTTTCTTTTGCAAAGCGGAAAGCAGGACATCTCCCGACGATTATATCGGAAGAGAATAGCATTCTTTGATTTTCAAAACATGTCTTAAATATGTGTGATCGCGAGAAAGCGAACTTGCCTTGCACTCGTTTGTAAACATTTCGTGACAGATACTCTCAACCGGAAGTTGCAGATACCTTTTTGCCGCCTCAACATTTTGTTGAGACCATCTGGATTACCAAGCGTGGCGCCATAAAACCGGTTTAAACCACCATTCTTTTGCAATGCCTGTACCAAGTCATCAGGACCTTTGTGGTCGACAATTTTTGGGTCGTTTCCACCTGCTTTGTCTTTTTACCTGTCTCATGGACATCGGTTCTTGACTATTCTGTTTGATAAATTTGTTATTGACCCTGTTTATTTTTAGCAGTACTTTATAGGTCAACTACAGATGAACAAGATATGTATATTGATCCACACTCATTGCAGTTGCAACTGTTGACCATTCAATAGCTTACATTTAAATTCATAAAACATAAAATAGCTGTTAATGAATATCATCATTTTATTTCTGCATGGGAATTCGGGAAGAGGGAAAGGGCAGATAATTCAAAAATACCCAGGTTGCATAATAGACAGTAAATTTGGTTATGCTGTACATGTGTTTCAAGGAGTAACCTCTCATCAGCAGCATTAGAAGCAAATAATATTGAAAGTCATAATTAAAAAAGATAATGTAAAATAAATTGTAATAAAGAATTAATCATTACTAAAATATCAAATCAAGTACCAATGACATCTACCGATAGTGATTCACGGAATGACGCTTTACTATTTTAGGGTTAGAATTTCGATAACTACAGTTAATTTCTATAAAACGCAATGGTAAAATTTTTATGTCAGACAGGTCTGACTTCAGGGCTAGTGAATACCTTTCGGGACCCGTGGTACACTAGCAGTGTCATCGACCGAGTGATTTCAAAAAACAAAAGTACCCCAAATTCATATTATTTCATTAATGTTATAAATATATTTTATATCATCACTATGTAAATTCAATCATTTTTTATTAATATTAGCAAAGCAAAAATGAAAAACTCACCATTATTCTTAATTTCATCCCCCATTTATTTTTAGATCTTTCTGCCGGTTTTGAATTTTGATTTCCCATTTTAGGTTTGTTTGAGACTTCAAATATTGAGATTATTTGTACTGCTCTAGCATTTAAAGATGTTCGCTCCTCATCCTTTGGGATTTCTGTCAGATTTTCGGAATTCTCTGGTTTTATCCATTCAAAAGCATTATAATCTTTTGACCATGAACCCCCTTATTGTTTCTCATAATTTCATTTTCAAGATACATCTTTATTAGCATTCTATAAAAAAATTATTAAATTTTATTTATTCTGTTACATTTTGATTTATCGTCAAACTTGGCTAATGTAAATCCTATGAGAAGTTCAGTTTTCCGCCAAATTTTCAATCAATTATATTAAGTTAGACAAGAGTGTTCATTTCCATGTAGCTAAATACATTCGTCTGTCCTTTTCTGACTTTTCAATACCAAAATGAGAAAATTTCAAGAATTTAGGCGGAACTAAATCTGAAATTGCACCAGAAATCAGTCACCGATACCTATCGATGCACTGGATTCCGTGCCAGTAGTCTTAATTTGTTGAAAAATATCGCGATATATCGATATACCAGTGTATCGTTACACATCTACTGTAAACATATTTTAAATTGATTAATATGCATTATACAATATAAACTAGAACAAATTCAGTAATAATCAAAGCTCCGATTGAGTTGTTGAGTTCGATATTCACGTCCCACAATCTGTTCAACATACAAACCATGAACTCTTAAAAGAAGTTATATTAGTAAAGTCTCCTGCTCTGTTCATCATCCGCAATGTTACATTTTTAAAGTCAAACCGTAGCGAGGAACAAGTCCGATGGTTTAGATGATATGACTCAGTGCTAGATTAAGTAAAAAAAGAAAAATGCCAGTCAGCTCCATTGTATTGTTTAACAATTTTGTGATGGCGAACATAAAATCCTTGATGGTGTAGTTTTCCTATTAGTAATATGTGAGCGCAGCATGAAAGCTGAGAGAAATGTCGTATTCAGAGATATTTTGTCTCCTTCTCCCCAAAATATGTAAGGCAAAACATTTTGAATCGTAATATTGCAATATTTTTATAAAGAGTAATATGAATTTAACCTGCAAATGTTTTCAGATAAAGGAATCATGTTTGATCTGTCCCTATTCAAATGCCCATATTTATTAGTGAAATTTTATTAGAAATTTCAATAGATAAGTTCTTCATAAATTTACTAGCGCTAAAAAGGTGATATCGTGATATCAAATTCAACCAACGAATTCATTGATTTATTACTTAAAATAAACAGAAGTATAAACCGTGCCCATAGCAGGAAGGGAAATATGGTCAGTAGTGAATCTCATCTCTTTGGGCCCATAAGGCCAATGTTATTTATTCATTTTTCAGGTTTGTATTGTTTAGTTTGCTTTTACCACTCTACTTCTGATTTCTCGCTGTGGCTTTCTATATCTTGTTCAATTTTGATACTAAAATGTTAAGATGGCAAGAGACGAGCTCAGTGAAATTAATTTTAGGATTGCATTATTTGTTTCAAAGTTTGAAAACATTTTACCTGATGTATGTCTGTCGTTCCGTCTACAAATCTCCGTCTGTCTTTCAAATAAAAGATGTTCGCTGGTCAATTTTAAGATAACAAGGCTTTGAATTACATTTGATTTTTCATCAGAAAATTAAAAAAAGTAGTTCCAGCCAAAGCAATTGATATGTCAACGATGTATTTCTTTTTAGATACAAGCGTTAAAAAATGGCCGGAAACTGAACACCTCTGCATTTTTCATAGGTTAAGCATGAGCAATGTTTATCTACTAATGAATGTGCCAGAATTACACAATTAAAAAATTGTCACAATGATTAAAAAGATTTATAAAATTTAAGAAAAAATAGGCGTTCAAAGGGCAAAAAAATATTAAGATTATAAGCGGATAAAACCAGAGAAGTAAAAAATCTGACAGAATTACATAAGTATAACGAGCGAACATCCTTAATGGTAGAGTATATTCCGAAAACTATGCTTTAAGTTTTAATTCAGTGTAGGAAGTTGATATTGTGTGAATTTATTCAGGGTTTTGATGTTTGCAATTTTTGTAATTTGCCATTTTAACATTGTTGTTTACGAGAATTTCATCTGTTGTTGAATTGCCAGGAAAGCTATACTTTACTAAATTATACATATTAATTTTTGAGATAGTTGGATTTGATTTGTACATTTGATTATGTGTAATGGTACATATGAGGCTGCTTTATTATTCTTGTAAATTGTTTAAAAATTGTGTAATAATCAATGAAGGGATATGGAGTAAATGTACATGAGACAACTAATACATGGTACAAAAAGCAATGGAACAACACTTTGTTTGTTGATCTTCATCTTGAAATCACTAAAAGGCCTTCAACAATGAGCTTTGCTCATAACTCA
>MJUU01013748.1:0-20178 GCA_002080025.1 Modiolus philippinarum | reverse complement strand
TTTTTAAACATTAAACAAACATTCTAAGCTTGATATGTATCTATTTTTGATAATCTTTGACTTTGACATTAACCTCATTCAAAGGTCAAGTCCTACTTAATACTTTTTTGAATGGAAAGTCCTCTTTATCTGCAAAGAAAGCTATTAATATAACACCTACATCATTCACAAAAAATGTGTTTTTGGTCTATCAACCCATAACAGTTGGTCTTATTATTTTGGACCCAAAGAAAGAAATGAAAAGAGATACACGTTTTCTTTGTCACATTTAATTAGCTATCTGTAACAGCTGTAGAGCTGCTAAAAATTTCTAAGACAATTCTGTTCTGAAAACAGATCTGATTCACAGGGTCAGTCTGATCAAAACCTGACAAGGCTGATAAATGGTACCAAGTATCAAAAGAAAGTAATATTTAAATTCTCTTTTTTGCGGTCGTATAATGGTATGGCGTTGGTGTCGGCGTTTTTGGGCAGCATTGGTTCTAGTAGACGGATTATTGTCAAATTTTAGTATGATGTTTCTTGGCACATGCGTAAACTAAGATTTCGATTATAGATTTTTGGTCCCGCCCGTTTTACAATAAAGGTCCAAAAAACGAGAAAAAATGTTTTTTTTTACATAATCGACCCTCGAATCTTTAACGTAGTATGAACAGTTCTCGAGATAATTTTGGCAAATGTAAAAAAAAAAAATTTGTATTTTTTGTCCAATTCTGATGTGGTTTCCATTGGACTCCTTATCAAAAATTAAGACAGTGCTCAACTATTCTAGGTTTTTGGTAACTTGTTTCTTTTCCCAAATATGAGGGCCGAATGGGGCCATATTGAAAATTTGCAGATTACCTAAAATTTTCTTTTTTCACCGGATTTTGATGGGAGTATTTTGTTTTTTTTAATCTCTTGATATATGCTCACGGCAATATTCAACGTATTTGGTGTAGGTTTCTTATCTATATAAGGAATCAAAAGGGCTAATTTAATTTTTATTTTCCATAGTTTGTGTCCAGCAAATTACTGGGTCAAGCCCTTTATTATGTCCATCTAATTATTGTGTCAAGCTGTTTAGTATGACCACACTCATTTAAATTACACGTGTTCAAATTGCAGTGATCGACATGCTGCTTTCGTTTCATGCTGCGCATGGCGTAGCAAAGCCCTTTATATCGTACTAAAAACTATGAAGCTAAGAATGTTTGTTTAATGATTGAAATGACAGTTTTATAAAAAAAAAAAAAAACGACTGTACTTGACGTTTAAATTATCAAAAATAGGTACATATGAAGCTTAGAATGTTTGTTTAATGATTAAAATGATGGTTATATATATATATATATAAAGAATAAGCCAGTTTGTTAGGACAATCATGAGAACATAATGACGCAACTTTGGAAAATACCTATCAATTGTTCTTGGAACAATTGGCATTCTAGTTTTTAAATAACATCTTTATTCCCATAATAATTCTCAGTCTATGTTTTTTATTTAGATTCTATAAACTGTTATCAATGTGGTGACTCTAAAATTGATGGGCCATGTATGACAGAAACAGCCGAGATGGAAGCCGAGTACTATATTTTCAACAGTACAAATGCTAAAGATGGCCATGGAAAGGAACCATATAAATATATTAAAAATTGTCCGAATTTTGACACATGTGTTATAGAAAGAATAGAAGAGCTAGGTAAGATTATTTCTTGTGTTTTTTTTTTAGAATTTGCTTTAAATGCATATTCAAAGAGTATTCCCTTACATTTCTTATTAAACTCACATCACTCTGTCGTTCATTAATCTGTATCATGAAAGGCCTATTTCTGGAATTCTCAGACGAATAAAAAGGAAGTGTTACATACTACTCCACTAAAGATCAAAATTTGTTTACAGATTCTGTTAAGAATGGGATCGGGTGTGTCAACAGGGTGTAAGCATATCAAGCTATGCAGGTATTACCAGTCATTTAAAAGCTGTAAGCAAGAAAGAATTAACATAAAACGTAATGCTAGCTCTAGTTAAATTTTAATAAACTGTTCAACTGTTTATTTTTTTGGTCAACTTACGTGTGGTGATGAACACAGAAATGACATCCATGAGTGAAGTCGTATGTAAATGAAACTCTATGATATTGCATCTGTTTAGTTCTATGTACGGGAAAATGTGGCAGAAGCAACCAAACCTTTTGATTTTACACCAATTTCTAGTAAAGATGTGAAGGAATTTGCAAAACATCAAATACTTAACTAAACCAAACAGTAATTTGAATCAAACTATAAAAAAATAGGGTCCTGACCTAATATGTGGTCATATGAATCGTATGAATCCGATAATGAGTTAATTGCAGTATAGAAAAGTATTCAGAAATAGAAAATATTCTTGTCTTGGATACCAGAGCAGCTCCAAACTTGGCTTTAATTCTATTACTCGTGACTTCTCATTTTCATTTAATATATAATTGTGCAGGATATGTCCACAACATATAATCTTTATTTTTAGTTTCATTTTCTTTTTTTTTTGGGGGGGGGAGCGTTTGTATCATTTTCTCTTTGTTTCGTTTGTCTTCGGTATTCACCTATATGTGATGTGACGCGTTATTGCACTGTGACAAATGTCCTTTTAAATATGAAAATTCTAGAATCAGATATGTACCTATGACTCAAAATTGTATTGCAGTGCTGGGAAAGGAGATGTGATCATAATAAACAATGCAATTCGGTTTTGTGTTTTTCGAGGAACTAATCATGGAATATAATACAACAGATTGCAATTGTATATCTTTGATTTCATCATCATTGTTAACATAGTAACTCAAATTGATTATTTTTTTTTCAGGAAGACTACACGCTTACATAAGGGACTGTAGTTATGGAACGAATTTCTCAATCACTGGTGTTCCTAAGTTTGGAGATATGGAACATAATCTAAATCAAACAACTTGTGCATATCTTCCGCCACCATCTAGACTACTCGTGTGTGTTACTTTGTGTAACTCAACCTTGTGTAACGGACCACAAATAGATAGTAGTTCAACATCTTTTCTTGTATCAGTATGGATTATATGGGCTGTTTTCCTGGTTTCAGTTTGCAACATTTTTTAGGACACGTAATGTTACATTAACATTACATTACAGGGTTTTTAAGAGACAAATTTTAAAATTCTCTTTTAATTACTATATTTTGCTTTTTTCTTTTGCTCATTTAGATATAAGTTGACTAAATGGCATATATTAAACATAATTTACAGTAACTTCGAATTTTTTAATACAATATATTGGGTACTTTCGAGATAGGAACTTTTCTAAAATTGAAGAATCGATACCAGAAAAGTAAAAGAGAAATGGAATCCTGATCCATTGACTAGATAAATAACCGAAGCAAAGAAACTATTAAATAACCAGGAGCGAACCACTACACTTGCCATATGACAACTGTTAACTGTATTTTAATTGACGAAAAACAATAATTCCAGAGTGTAACAAATTAGATACTCGTCAGTGATAAATTGTTCATCGAGTCCTAACTTTGATGAAAAAACTTTCTCGGTGTTAAACAATATATTGTCATACATTATTATTTTCATTATGTTTCATCTTCGTATTAAGAATAGACATATAGACATTTCGTGATTCCAGATTTGAGTCATTACGTATATGATGCATTCATTTGTATTGAGCCAGTGACGCCTTATGGCAACTACAAGCTGAACCAAAATTGTACATTTATTATAATATTTATATTTGTTGTGTAAATTATATCTTGTATCTTGAATCTTTAATAACAACAACAAAAGCGTTCTTCCATTTTCTTAAGTAGATCGACACAAATTCACGGCGTATTCGATTCTTCATGCCGGAATATTCCTTTATTGGCATTTTCATTGTGACGTCATAATAGATTGACATACACTTTCCCAAGAATTAGCCCCCTTTTCCTGCAAAAATTGTTTATTTCGTTAACTATATGAAATATCTCTGTTAATCAAACAGTGACATATAGATTTTTTCAGCTCAAAATATAGTTGAGGTTTATATATCTCTGAAATATTAAAAAAAAATATCTGGTATTTATTTCATATGAAAGCTAAACAATAAGCATGTTTTGACAGTTCCCTATATATTTTTTCGCTGAAAAATACTGAATTTGGCCTGATTTTCAAAGCCTGATAACAGGAAAACATGATCGGTGACATATTTTCATTTTATTTTTTTTTTAACAAATAGACTAAGACCTACAACTTCTCAAAATAAAAAAAAATTCTGTCGGATATTTTTAATAGACTTGAACTACCTTAACCTTAACATGTATTTGTGGAGATTTTGTCCCACCTCCAATTCTATTCGTTAATTTTGTAATGACCCCCATTTTATATCATACCCTTTCATTTTTGTTCATTTTCGTTTTTTATAATAATTGAAGTTTACAAGATCTTTGCTTATGTATATAAAGTTGCTCATTGATATGGTAGCTTTAAATTCATGCCAATATTTTGATGACGTCGTTGAGGTTATAAAAATCAAAGACAGACAAACTATCTCATTGTTTAGGACCCGTAAAACTGACAGGTAGGTTTAGTAATATCTACAATACCAGTTATATATGCACTTGTTTAAACTACATGTACCATAAAGATTTACTGCTTTAATAATGTAAACTTTTGACGTTTTGTCTACTTTTAAGCAGGTATTAGATGTACTATTTCAATTGTGATTATTGTCATATACAATGACTCATGATTTTTCTGTTCCTTGCCATCTGAATGATAATGATACATCTAGAAACTCCGTTTGGCCATAAATATTAGCGGTACTAGTTAGGCTAGTACTTACTTTAATGGTGATGATTTCGTCGTGTTCGCTCTAGAAGATAATTCAAACCGCTAACTTATTTTTAATTTATTCAAGCACATTCATCTTCTTTATTTTATCTTGTTTTATTTGAACAATGAGTTTAAGTCCAAACAGAAAGTACCAGACTACATATCCCAGCATCTTAAATTCATTTTTATGATATATGAAAATGGTATCATAACAGATTCAAAAACACACAAAACAAAGATAACAGTTAATACTTACAATGGCCGAAAACTTCAATCACATGATTTAATTTACAAGCGAACTGCACTGGGAAAACACAAATGAAAGACAATAGACAAACGTAAATAACGATAGGAACTCGGGATTGCCGGACTATGTAACAACTATTTTATAACAATTCAGTTGGCATACGTGAGTCATACAAAAATAATTTTAATCTGAAGCCGGAGAAACATATATGCACTTAGCCACTGAGAAGAACTTCAAGGGGCAACCATTTTTATGTATAAACTATATTTATTTGAGAGTAAAAAATATACACTTGAAAACTTTTCAATATGCATAAAGTATTACAAAAACTCTGGTTTCAAAAATTGACATCAGAATGCTAGGCTAATATCCAAAAGAAGAGTTGAGAATTGACCATTATGAATATGATTCTAGAGAAAAGGGTCAATCTGAAAGAGAAGAGACATGGCCACTTTCTCTTGAATTTATTTCACTCAGCATGCCAATTTCGCACACGTATGAAATCTTCTCCAAAACTCTAGAAGGTCATCTGTTATAAACACAATCATAACAACATCAATTTAAATGCATTTTCATACTTTGACCATTGAACTTGCAACCTAAATGCCGAAAGATTTCTACAATTTTAGTAGGTTTTTGTTAAAATTCGTTGCATAAGACCTCCAGAGCCAAACTAAAGTAACTGCCATTTTGAGGGGCAAATGTTTACTCACTTGCAACAAAAAACTGGTTTTTGTTCTTTGTGTCATCCTCTTCCGAAACACTGCAAAATGGCTAAAATGGATACAAAATTCTATATACAGCCATGTTCATCTGCTAATATGTAAGAAAGCATACAAGGTTGGCGTATATTAATCTTAATTCATAGGAAGTACATGTTGGATTTTACATCATCCTGTGCAATGGACTCAGAATTCGAAGTCATTCTATCATTTTGGTTATGTTAGCCTTTGGTGATTGTGTTACATAGCAGCTTTATAGCTCTCCTGACCCGAAGGGTCAGGTGAGCTATTGTTATCACTTGGCGTCCGTCGTCCGTCCGTCCGTCGTAAACTTTTTCAAAAATCTTCTCCTCTGAAACCACAGAACCAATTTTAACCAAACTTGGCCTGAATCATTATCCTTATATATCTTTATTCTCTAAAAACCAAAACATGGTACAGAGAAACATATAATGCAGTTAATATAATAATACAGTATTAATCGAATGTACTACACAGAGGTACATAAAAATTAAGTATACATTAAAAAAAAAAAAAAAAACATTTATTACTGTTATAACAAAAGAAAAAAAATGATAGAGGCTACCCTGGAGATTCTATCTTTTTGTTAATTACACGTATAAATTTACAAAGATTTGTAAGATCTGATATGTTACTGCTGTTCATTAGCTCATTAAATTTCAAAACATTTGGTCGGTAATAAAATTTTGATTTCAAATACAGTTATCAGGGTATCTTGTTTCAAAATTGTGTCCGATAAGTCCGAGGACCAAAAAACATGGCTGCCATCACTTAAAATAGCACATAGGGATAAATTGCTGTTTTTCACAAATAACTCGAAAACCGTTACAGATATCAAAAATCTGACACGGAGTAATAAAAGTGATCAGCATGGTAAGATCTACCTGCCCTGCGATTTTGAAGAAAATCTGATTACCAGTTTTGGAGTTATTGCCCTTTTTCCGAAAATTTTTCAAAATTTTAATATTTTACTTTTTATCAAGCAAACTATAGCAGATAGAGGTCAACTTTAAATTGCAAAAATGTTCAGCATATCAAGATCTACACACCCTGACATTTTTTTTAGAAAATCCAAAAACCTTGTAGGAGTTATTGCCCTTTTTCACAGAATTTTCAAAATGTTCATATTTTTTCGTCTTTTATTTTTAAAACTATAGAAGACGAAGGTTAAGTGTAAATTGAAAAATTGTTTGCAATGCTGTGGTGACTTCAAAAGTGGTGTTGAAAATCGGTCGTTGACCGCCATTTTCAAAATGGCCGCCAAAAAAGGCGGGAAAATTCAACGTTGTCCGATTCCAATGAAATTTGGTTTTCAAATAGATATTGATTTGCGACTTCAAAACTGATGTTGAAAATTATCATTGCCCGCCATTTACAAAATGATGTTTCGACTTCAAAACTGGTGTCGAAATTGGTCCTTAGCAAGAACGTTTTTTTGTCAAAACAGCCAAACAAAGAAATATAGTAAAACATGATCAGACTTTAAATACAACTCAAGATAGTCCAAAGTTTTAGAGACTGAAGTTCAAAGTTTAAATGTATAACTTACAATGTAAGCTTGATTGTCGCAACTAAAAGCCAGTTCAGCAATACAGGCTCCCGGGAACCTCTGGCTATTTTTTTTTTTTTTTTTTTTTTTGAATGGTGGTCTGAAATTGGTTGTAATGCATAGGGAGTTTTCAGTTGCCATGGAAACCAAACCAGAACACTGAATCTTTGAAAAAAATATTGTGCATCATAGTTTTTTGGGGTTAATTTGAGCTGCAGTCTATGTCAGTCATGGACCAGGTGAGCTATACAGGCTATTGAGAGCCTCTAGTTTTTTTTTATCAAGGGTAGTACAAAAAGTAAGCATCTCAAAGTGAAAATAGACATTATTTGGATTTCGTTTGGTTTTATGCATTTAAACATTTTTTGAAATTATGGATTTCCTTTGTTTTGGTTCTAGTGCTGCTGATGAGGAATAAATTTCCGAAATGGTCATACAGCTCATTAAAATTATTGCAGTTGGAGTTAACATATGTGTTTTGGTCTCATGTACATTTAACCCATATCCTTTCGTAAAATATATGTTTTTCTTGCAGGGTTTCATTTTCATTTTATTATTATTGTCATAATTATTTATTTCAAAGTAAAATACTTCAATGTCTACATAAAATGTCGGACTGTCTCATAGAGGGTACATTGCATTGAAAATTGGCAATCTGCACCAGTCTGGTACCTAGGAATTCGCTGCAGTGGTCATGAATTATACGACACGTCTATTTTCCAAATAGACAAAAACGTATATTTTTACGGCAACTGACATGGATAAAAGTTTTGGCTGGTTTGAAAACATTTGAATAATTAACATATGTAATATAAGTTGACTATTTTCAATTCTGTAAAAAAAAATTAGTTAAAAGTATTATGGTTACATTTCATGCATATTCATTTGAATTTGTGAACACCAATCACGTGGTACATCAATGTCCCTTGAAACACATTTTACCATATGTTCACGTTGCAGATGAATTTGTAAAAATAGAATCCCAATGTACTTGATATACTTTCCTGTAAATAAATTGTCTTTTTATATATACATCGGGATAAAATGTAATTAAAAAAGTTGAGTGCATTATTTTGAAGCTTTTCATAGGGATTATGAAAGTTTTGTCCAGGCGCACATTTTATACATGAAGCACTACCGCGCTTCATTGAAAATGTGCTTCGGTCAACACTTTCAAATCCCAACGAAACATCAAAATAATGCTTTCAATAAACCATATCCGAGTTCTGGTATTTAGATTCACCGCCTGTTGTTTGTCCGCCCTACGTCACAAACGTGTCCGCCCCATGTGACCAAGAATGTACTTCAACAACATAGTTTCATGCCGTCTTAGGCTTTATGACGTAACGTTTTCTTTACTGTGACGTGGTCTGGTAAATCCTGATACTAGAGCTCGGATATGGTCTATTCTTAAATAAAGCCGTTGGAAATTGATAAATGCAAAAAGGATTTGTTGTAGTACATTGTATGTATCATTTATGGCCGAAAAATAGTCAAATTTAACTATTTTTCCTGCTTTCCGGAAAAATAAACATAAAATATGAAAAAGAAAGGAAATTGGGTAAATGTCAAGGAGACAACATCCCATATCAAGGTTAAAACGACCAAAACAAAACATCTAGGGGTCACCATATGGTCTTCAACACAGTGAGGAACCTCACACCATATAGAAAGCCCTAAATTGCCCCGAAAAAGTAAAAAAGTGAATAAATCAATGGAAACAAACCACATCCAATAACCCAAATATCAAGAAACTAAAATTGTATAAGAAGACAAGGACAAGCCAATGACCAACATATTCCTGACTTGGGACAGGCGCAAAAATTGCGCAGGGGTTAAACTCATTTTCTTGGATCCAAACCCTGCCCTATGTGTGGTGAATGGCTAAAACTAAATACACAAAAAGAACCACAGCAAAAATCAAACTAGAAAAAGGTCCATCTTATCAAGACGAGTACCCTTACAATGAAGTACATAAAACATGAAGACAATACACAAGTCTATTTTTCCGGCCATTTGAAAACTTGCATCATGTATATTTTTTATTAAATATATTTGAAACTATAATATCCCCCTCGCGTAAAGCTCTTTGTTTTCTATTAATACCATATTGTTTTTATTGTGTCTTTTTTCTCTATCATGGTTTTTGGTTTTCCAAATTTTTTGCTCTTATCTGAACTTTTCTGTCAATTCCGGTTATATTGCATTCGTAATTTGTTTAGTTATGATCGACATTTTCAGTCTTAAAAGCAGATACTGAAAATCGATACAGTTTTTAAATGATTAAAACTTAACTTGGCACAGCATGTCTTTCATTTCATATTATATTTTGAGCACTAACAGTATGAGGTGCTTCACGGGATGGCATATCTGATCGGTTACAAACATAGGACATGATCCTGATTTTAGCGATACATACATTGCAATAAGGTCAACAACAAAAGAGTAAAAATTGCAGGTCAAAACTAAGATCAAATGAAAGCAATGTCTAGTGATTATATCAAGCCTCCTTTGGTGACCTCTTCCTAGTTTAGATAAATATTAGATAAATTGTGAACCAATGTGCACTTCAAACACATATTTATCATGTTCAATAACAATTGATCGATACGGATATAAGTGTTTGGCATGTTGGATTAGCTTAAAATTTACAAACATGAAAAAACAATTTATCACTACGATTCTAACTATTTTCTTTATTCTCAATAGTGCAGGTAGGTATTTAAAGTTTTGCTTTCGAAATCGAATGTGAAAATTGCCAAACATTGTTTCCACGAGTATTTTTAAACTACCCGTACGTCATCGCTGACATTTCCTATAAGTAATAAGCACAGCAGTTTTGAAGCTCGTGTTGCTCTTTGGATGAAGATAGCTAGACTAACAATAAAAGAAGTAAAGCGTCATCTGGTTATATAGTTTTTTAAGATTATTTCGCTTAGACTTTAAACATTACTGTGGAACTTAATACACGTAACCTGAGATTGACCCTCGAAAAGCGCAACTGAACTGCAATATACTCCCCATCCAGGAAATTGCTTTATACAAAGTGAAATCCAAAATTTGGAAAACAATTTAAATTATAAGAATACAGTATATTATTTACATATACATTGTATCTATATATAAATAGAGAAAACATGCAACGTCTCATCCTTACAAGAATTTTGAATAAGATCTGTTTCATGTGAATATTAAAACAAAAAAGCTAGGAAAAATTTTGGATCAATAGTTCTTTACTGGGAAAAAATTCTTTACCAATAGTTCCTATGACCGTTGGATAACAACATACCACAGTTATTGTAAATTTACTATCTGCATATAGCAATTTCGACAACTTATGTTTCATCAGTGAAATATATGGAAATATCACAAATGGAATTTATAAAAATAACAGGACATTTAAAAGACAAAAGATAACCTGACACGAATGGCACAATATATGAAATAAATAAAACGCCAGCGGTCTTAAGTCCGCAAAACAATGAGCACCATCAGATGCTCTGGAATATTAACCATATTTATTTATTTTAAACTCTATTGGTTTTATAGTCCCATTCAAGCTATTCTTTGCTTATTAATTTCATCATATTTTACAAATTTTACTTTTTATTTTCAAAGTCTCCATGGGCGTTTTCCCCCATAATGGGGTAACATGACAGGTATTTACCTGACAAAACTCCTATTATAATTATGAATTCGTAAAAAATGTTGCATAATTTGATTTCAGATAATTATGTTCATGCCCTGTACTGCTATGGATGTGCTGATTCGACTGATGGTCGACCATGTAAAACTGATTTAGATGAGATGGCCAAACAAGCTAACTGTTTCAAATTTTCTACCAATATTTCGTACGAATGTGTGTACCGAAAGAGTTACATAACTGAATGCCCGACAGATAGACCGTTTTGCATCATAGAGATTATAGAAAGTCGAGGTATATATCTATTTTTGTGATGTTTTTTCTATTAATATACAAAAATACCGAAAGTGCATATTTAACAGTAGATTTAGTTAGTAACTTCTCATCAGCAGCATTTAAATCAAATAATATGGATAGCCATAATAAAAACAAAAACATGGTTAGAATAAGAAGTACTCATTACCAAAAAGTAAGTATTGAATACTACATTGTTCGCTTTGTGTTGATCTCTAGATAGAGCACAAGTCAAACGTGCTTTGATATGTCAATGATTCAGAATTATGGTTTTCTTTATAAACTTTTGAGATTCTTCTATCCTAAAAATTCATTATCTAAGTTTTCTCTATCTTAATACCTTGGAAACGTTAAAGTGACTTTTATCCAAAATTAAGATTCATGAATTTTCAATATCTCTATACAAAGCCAATTTTATAGTGATTTCTTTCCACTAGTTCAGAAACATGGTTTTTCTTTTTCTCTATTCCAATTCATCTTCATAGTGATTTCAGAATAATTGCTTTTCTGTTGCTCCATACAAATTCAAATTTATAGGAAGTTTTATCCATATTAAGAATCTAAGTTATTTTGATATCTCTATACAATGGCAATGTTATAGTGATATTCTATCGAATAACTCAGAATCATGGTTTCTTTTTATTGCTCTATTCAAAGGAAACTCCATAGTGATTTTCATTCCAATAATTCAAAATCGTTGTTTTTCTATATCTCTATACAAAGGTATCTTCATGGTGATTTTCTTTCCAATAATTGAGAATAATAGTTTATATTACTCTATGCAATTCAACTTTCGCTTTACTTAACTTTTAGATTATCCGTTATTTCACAGTAACTTCGGTATTTAGTTGTGCGTGAGTTTTCTGTTGTTCTATACAAAGACATCTTTGTAGTGATTTTCTATTCAATAATTCAGAACTGTGTTTTTTATTGCTCTGTACAAACTGTTTCTTTTTATTGCTCTATTCAAAGGAAACTCCATAGTGATTTTCATTCCAATAATTCAAAATCGTTGTTTTTCTATATCTCTATACAAAGGTATCTTCATGGTGATTTTCCACAGCAAAGTATTGAAGAATTACGGTCGATCATGGAACTGATCAAGAACAAACAGAAGATACTTTCAGAACTTAATTCACAAATATTGGACGCTATGGAAGAGGCTGAAATAGAAGCAGAAATAGAAGAAGCAGATAGGTATGATTTGGATATACAAATATGCATAGCGAGAATTCAGAAATTTGTAACGGAAGTAAGTCAATCAACAAAACAGTCAGATCTAAATCCGAACGCACAAGAGTTTTGTTCAAATGATATGATTCAAGAACATTCCACTCCATTAAATTTGAATGTAGAACAGTCTAACTCAAATCAGCTTCACATGTCAAGTGCATTGTCGTCAAATCAGTTTCACAAATTGCCAAAGTTAAATTTGCCATCATTTGAGGGAACATACTGGACTGGTCAGCATTTTGGGACTCATTTACTTCGGCTGTTCTCGGAAATCCCTCATTGAGTGACGTTCAGAAGTGTAATTATTTAAAGTCACAACTATATGAAGAAGCTGCCCAGTGTATATCAGGACTACAAAACACAAGCACAAATTATTCACAGGCTATAGCCATCTTGCATGAAAGATTTGGCCAACAACACAAAATTTTCAATGCATACATGTAAAATTTGCTAAACTTACCATCACCATCACCGGGGATAAAGGGACTGAAAGCGTTCAGTGACTCACTAGAAAGCTTCATACGTGGACTTGAAGGAATAGGAAAATTTCAGGAATCATACGGTAGTTTATTGATACCACTTATTCTAAACAAACTCCATAGTTTCATTCGACAAAACATTACACGTGACCACGGAAATGATGACTGGGATATCTTGTTGCTTTGGAATGCACTAAAAAGGAAATTTGTATACAAGAGGCCGCTCAAACCCACCGTTCGACATGGAAATTATTCCTACCGCATCGTTCCTAACCAGAACTACAAAAAGAACAGGAAAGTCTGTAGGTTTAGATAAGTAAGAGATAAACCCATAAATAAAAGGCCATGGTTATTTTGTCAAGATTCGCACCATTCCAATGATTGTACAAAAGTAACGGACAAAACCGCGCGTTTAAAGATTGTTAAAGAAAAGAAAGTTTGTTTCAATTGCTTCGGCAACCATAAAGTGTCGGAATGCATATCAAAGTATAAGTGCCGTTATTGTGGTAAAAAACACCATAGCAGTATTTGCGGTGATCGTTCGCAAAACAAACATACTACGTCAAATGAAGGAAGATCCGTTTTAAATTATGTGAACACCACGAATGACAATACGACTAGCTCAATTTTGCATTCTACAGTATCTGCACACACTGAGATTTTATTAAAAACTACAGCTGCACCTGTTTGGTATAATGGCGCAAGTATGACAACTAATATTTTACTCGACGAAGGAGCGCAAAACTCTTTCATAACTAATGAACTAGCACAAAAACTACAAATTCAACTGACGCAAATTTCAGCATTTGGCGGAAGCGAAGGCGAGGTTCGCAATCTAGATAAAGCAACTATATCAATAGAAACTGAGAACAAAGTAAGATCGTGATAGTACCAAAAGATGAAAGAACGAGTACATATCACAAACTTGCCTTATTTAAAGGGATTAAAACTGGCACATCCAGTAACAGATGAAGATAAATTTAATATTTTACTACTAATAGGAGCAGATTATTATTGGTCGGTAGTACAAGATGAGGTTATTCGTGGACCAACAGCGGTAAAATCGAAAATCGGCTATTTATTATCTGGACCTATGCGAACAAATGTCAGTAATTTGCATACAAAACAGTGGAATTCAACATTGATGAACGTGTTAATCGGACATAAAACCGAGGAATATAATTTGCAGAAATTTTGGGAAATCGAGGCTTGTGGAACCGAAAATGACAGCGACGAAAATATGAGAAACTCGGAAATTATGTTAGTTTACCAGAATTCGTGTATCAAATTTTCAGAAGTGTTGTAAATAGACTGGCAAAAGATTATGAAATGTTACTACTCTATGGTAAAATAATTACAGACCAAGAAATGAAAGGTTTCATGGAAAAGGTACCCACTGATGAACTTGAAAACAACGGGAGGATACATTATATACCGCACCACCTAGTCAAAAGGGAATCAACTACTACTCCTATTCGTATTGTGTACGACTGTAGATGTCAAGAAAATGCCGAATCGCCAAGTCTTAACGACTGTCTTTCATCGGCACCGCCTATGTTAAACAAATTGACAGATATTCTTACACGATTTCGTTTTGGGAGGTTTTGAATAACAACAGACATAGAAAAAGCATTTCTTCACGTATGACTCGATAAAGCAGACAGGGATGTAACTAGGTTTTTTTGGTTGTCGGACTCGAGTGATCCCGAGAGTGAATTGATAACATACCGTTTCAAAGTAGTACTCTTTGGAGCAACATGCTCCCCGTTTATCTTGAGAGCCACGTTACTTAAACACATTTCAATGAACCCGTGTGAAGCTTCAACAATTTTACAGAGAGACTTGTATGTAGATAATGTTTTGACGAGCACAAATTCCGAAGATGAAGCGATCAATTACTTTAAAATGTCAAGAAAAGTAATGCAACAAGGAGGTTTTAACCTGAGATCTTGGATTTCTAATAGTAACACTCTGAAGACAATAGCCAATTCCGATAACGTATTGGACGCAGACAAGGACACGAAGATCTTAGGATTAAGATGGAACGCAGACTCTGACTCACTCACATTTGCCACAACCAGTTACTATTACAGGTTACACAACGTGAAATCCTTAGGCAATCTTCAGCAATTTATGATCCGTTGGGATTAATTGGACCAATTACGGTAAGGGCTAAAATTTTGATGCAGGAACTTTGGAAAGCAGGATACGCATGGGACGAGTTACTACCAGCAGAAATTGTTACTAATTTCATAACTGTGAAAAGTGACATAAATCGCATAATGGAGGAATTTCAAATACCACGATATTATTTTAGAAAAGACGACAATGGACATAGTGACCGCACTCTACACATATTTGTTGACGCTAGTCAAAAGGCTTATGGAGCATGCATTTATATTACTTCAGGGAAACAGTCAACATTTGTTATCGGTAAAAATCGTGTTGCTCCGTTGAAGAAAATGACACTCCCAAAATTAGAGCTTATGGCCGCAGTAATTGGAGCGCGACTAGCAAAGGACTTTATTAGTAATCTTGGAGTTAGTAAAGCGGCGCTCTGGAGTGACAGCCAAATTGTTTTGCACTGGTTGGAAACGTCAAGACCTTTGAATAAATTCATCACAAGGCGTGTAAACGAAATCAAAGATATCACTCAGAACTATGAATGGAAGTACATATCAACTACCTCAAACCCAGCAGACCTTCAAACACGCGGACTTGATGCATAACAATTCAGTAAATGGACCACAATGGATTACAAATGAAACAAAATGGCCTCAGTGGAATGAACACCTTTCAAAAAACGCACTCATGGCGAGCGTACAGAACGAGAGACACGAAAGCGAAGAACACTTCAAAAGTATTCATAAACACGGTATATCAAAGATCATAGATATAAGAAGGTTTTCAACTTTACAAAGACTGGTATTAGCTACAGCATATGTTATAAGATTCATTAACAACTGTAAAAGACAAAGAGCGCATAGACTACGAAACATACGTTGTATCTTCCCGCAACGCCCTAGTTGCGCGCATTGCAACGTCACGCTATTGTTGTCGCCATAACTATAGTAAAGTAAAGTATCTGAACTAGCAATGGACGTATTTTCTTATGCGTAAACTTCATAATAGATGGGTTGGTAAAAATTAAAACTTCAGTCCTGGTTTGTTTGGATGCAATCTTGATGTAAGAGAAGATGTGTCTACAAATATTATGTACGAAAAAACGTGTCTCCCCTTTAAAGGCAAACTCTCTACGAATACTTGATAAAAAAGGCAATGGAAAACTTTCATTGACGTTCTTCATCTTGAAATAACCATGAAGCCTACAAAAACTGGCTTAGTTCATAACTCATAGTGACATCATGACGGCCCCTACCATTGCCCCTACCATTGCCTTGTGGGGAAATCATTGCTTTATCTCGAACAACGCTATGTCCGTGTATCTTTTCTTGTATTCATGGATGCCGGATCGCCAACAACTGAAATAAAGAAAATGTGTTCATGGGACACGGATGCACCCGCCATACAGATATGTCGGCAAACAGAATGTAGATGAGTGACGGACTTGAATAGGGGAGACACGGTACAACTCATCATACCATAGCATCAGATCAAATATCAAATCATTCCTGCATACACAAGCTGAGAAATCTTTGACGAAAATTTCGGACGTACGTAAGGACGAACGTATGTTCCTACGTACGGGCAAGGGTAAAACGTATCCCCGGCTTGTGATGAATGCCGGCTTTTGATTGGATGAAAGCCCGTTGGTACAAAACCCATGCACCCGTCTCGTTATTAAGAACGTTGCTATCGTCAGTGCCATGGAATTTGTTTGTGCTAACGTCACTTATTCTATGACGTTAGTAAGTAAAATTTGGGGCCAAAAACTTTATAACCTTCGGAAATCACTAAACCAAAATCAAATCGCCTAACAACAGCAAAGTCTGAGGGTGGTACCTAAGGTGCCATCCTCGACATGGCAAGTGGGGCATTTTCTGCATATTTATAATACTTGTTGTATTGCCCAACACAGATGTCGTTGAAATTTCGTACAGATTTATTCCCACTGATATGCTTTTTTTGGTGCTATAAAAGGCAAAGCTGGGGATAAACCCGTTACCTACGTTTCTACCCGTAAGCATTGAGACTGTGCCACCCTTTAGCACCACTGCACTGCCTTCGGCTACGCCTCAGGCTGCACAGAAGTGCTTCAGGATGATCACAATCAGAATGTCTACAGGTATAAACGTAGGTAACTGATAATGCGCCCTTCGCATAACGGCGGGGGCATAGAAAAGGAAAATTTATAAAAAATTATTTTCCATCGCTGTCCTACAAAAACACTATACAAGAAGACAATCACAACATATAACAAATCACAGCGCACTCGGTCTATTTGAAAAAAGGAGGCATATTGAAATCATTGCAGATGGCGAGAGAAAAAAAATCGAAGTTACCAAATGTACAATGCCGCAATTTGAAAGTACGAAGCACAATAACTGAAATATTAAGGGCTAACATCCTGGCACGGGGAATCTTTTCATCACGGATTCCATACCGCAGGGAAGAGAAACTCCAATCTGTAACTAAAATTATAAGATACGGAGTAAATTCACAGATTCTGAAATACATGTTCAAACAAAGCAAGGGAACAATGTTATTCTTCATCTTGAAGTCACCATGTATTTGTACAGAATTTTTCGTGTAACTGTGCATTTACAACATATCCTTTCATTGCTATAATGAAAGGGAAATGGCACTAACCACTTCATTTTCCAAAATGTAAGTCAAAAAGGTTCATATGAAGAAAAAGGTTGCAGCAATTTTACGACGCAGTTTGACAATGTATGCAATGTGATCAGCAATCCACTGTGGCTTACTTGTAATTAGATACGATATGTTGTCGGGGAAGTAAGTTTCCTGGAAGACAAAAATCAGGATTTCTAGGACTAAACTCGCCTGTCCATCATTTTTCTGACAGAAATACATACACAACTCAGCACCAAATAAGCAAAATTGTTTCTTCCGAGAAATTCAATGTTCCTTCGCAAAAACCAGTTTTGATGTTAGGAAATCAAGGTTTCCTGAACCAAACTATACTTTCCTACAGCAAATGTAAGTCTGCTATTAGAAATACATACAAATTTCCGCATCCAAAGAGTTTGTGAAGAGTAAACTCGTGAGAGAAATAGTTTTGCTTTGCAAACCAATGCATTGTGTATCAAGTCCACGAAACCTATGTTCCCTATGGTTTTGCTGAGAAAACCCGAGTTTAGCTGCGTTTTGTTCATCTCCTACTTAATTTTGTTGGAATTTTGTAAGTTTGTCCATATTTTACAGACAGTTGAACTCAAAAATGCTGTGAAAGGGGTATTTTTAGTCATTTAAAGGATAATACTACTTTAAGATTGCCATAAAGTGGGGGACATAGTTTATTTTAACATTGGACCATTTGGAAAAACTTTCAATATCTTTCCCTGAACCTCTGTCCCAACTGTAACCACACTTGGCCACACCACTATAGATGTTTTATAAAAGTCGACTGCCTAAGGTGACTATGTTTTTGAAATTGGACTCATCCTCTTAGGGATCACAGACATCTTGTTTTTGTTTTTGGGGTCAGCCATTGATATGTCGTCTGTTCACATGGGAATTAAAAGTGAGCAAAATGCAGCTAAACTCGGTTTTTCTCAGCAAAACCATAGGGAACATAGGTTTCCTGGACTTGATCTTCAATGCCTTGGTTTGCAAAGGAAAACTATTTCTCTCACGAGTTTACTCTTCACAAACTCATAGGATGCGGAAATTTGTATGTATTTCTAATAGCAGACTCACATTTGCTGTAGGAAAGTATAGTTTAGTTCAGGAAACCTTGATTTCCTAACATCAAAACTGGTTTTTGCGAAGAAACATTGAATTTCTCGGAAGAACCAATTTTGCTTATTTGGTGCTGAGTTGTGTATGTATTTCTGTGAGAAAAATGTAGGACAGGCGAGTTTAGTCCTAGAAATCCTGATTTTTGTCCTTCCACGAGAACATATCGGATCTAATTACAAGTACACCACAGTGGATTACTGATTACATTGCATACATTGTCAAACTGCGCCATAAAATTGCTGCAACCTTTTTCTTCATATGAACCTTTTTGACTTACATTTTGGAAAATGAAGTGGTTAGTGCCATTTCCCTTTCATTATAGCAATGAAAGCATATGTAGAAAATGCACAGTTCAACGAAAAATTCTGTACAAATACGAGGTGACTTCAAGATGAAGAATAATATTGTTCCCTTGCTTTGTTTGAACATGTATTTCAGAATCTGTGCATTTATTCCATATCCTATAATTTTAGTTACAGATTGGAGTTTCTCTTCCCTGTGGTATGGAATCCGTAATAAAAAGATTCCCCGTGCCAGGACGTTAGCCCTCAATATTTCAGTTATTGTGCTTCACCCTTTCAAATTGTGGCATTGTACATTTGGTAACTTCGATTTTTTTTCTCTCGCTATCTGCAATGATTTAAATATGCCTCCTTTTTTCAAATAGACTGGGTGCCCTGTAATTTGTTATATGTTGTGATTGTCTTCTTGTATAGTGTTTTTGTAGGACAACGATGCAAAAGGATTTTAAGATAAATTTGCCAGTTGTTTCCTTTTCTATGCCCCCGCCGTTAGGCGACGGGTAAGATATCAGTTACCTACGTTTATACCCGTAGGCATTCTAATTGTACCACCCTGAAGCACTTCTGTGCAGCCTGATGCATAGCCGAAGGCAGTGCAGTGGTGCTTGAAGGGTGGTACAGTCTCAATGCCTAAGGGTAGAAACTTAGGTAACGGATTTATCCCCGGCTTTGGCTTTTATAGCACCGAAAAAAGCATATCAGTGGAAATAAATCTGTACGAAATTTCAACGACATTTGTGTTGGGCAATAAAACAAGTATAATAAATATGCAGAAAATGCCACACTTTTCATGTCGAGGATGGCACCTTAGGTACCACCCTCAGACTTTACTGTTTTTAGGCAATTTGATTTTAGTTTAGTGATTTCCGAAGGTTATAAAGTTTTTGGCCCCAAATTTTACTTACTAACGTCATAGAATAAGTGACGATAGCACAAAGGAATTCCATTGCACTGACACTAGCAACGTTCTTAACAACGAGGCGGGTGCATGGGTTGTG
>MJUU01013744.1:0-30125 GCA_002080025.1 Modiolus philippinarum | reverse complement strand
ATCACCAAAAATCCTAGTTTTGTCTTGCCAGAAAAAATCACCCGAGGCAAAGTTTTGGTCGGCATTGCAGAATCTGAAGTAGAAGTACTAGAACAATCTACATCATGACTGCCCAGGTGGGTAAATGCACGGTCCGGTCACTATCGGTCGTCTAACATGGTGTATTTCAACAATTTCACTTCTCAAGATAACTCGACTTTGCCTCGCCACAGAAAACTACCCGATGCAAAGTTCGAACTGATATCACAGGATATCAATGACATGTCATCGGACTCTCCGTAACTAAAGTCCTCAGGTGGGTAAACTCCACGGTTCACTCACAGATGGTTTCCGAAAATGGGAAAAAAATCACCAAAAATCCTAGTTTTGTCTTGCCAGAAAAAATCACCCGAGGCAAAGTTTTGGTCGGCATTGCAGAATCTGAAGTAGAAGTACTAGAACAATCTACATCATGACTGCCCAGGTGGGTAAATGCACGGTCCGGTCACTATCGGTCGTCTAACATGGTGTATCTCAACAATTTCACTTTTCAAGATATCTCGACTTTGCCTGGGATTTTGCGGAGAAAACTACCGATGAAAGGTTCAAACCGATATAACAGAATTTCAATGACATTTCTTGTTCTTTCCATACACTGACTGTTTAGGTGCTCCTTTTTTGCAGTTCACAACAGTAAGGTACCAAAGTTGAAAGTCATTAGAGGAAATTCATACACTTTCTACCTGGCCTTTATTTAAGATTTGCTTAAATATATAAAAAACAAATTTCAACAATGGGTTGGAAGCCTATTCATAACCTGACATTCACAAACAATTCATAAAATTCATAAAAATGAAACAGAAAACTAATTTAGATCAAATGCACCAAAAGAACTAGGAACTATATTCGAGGACAACGAGGAAAGGTAGAAGATAACTGTGGACTCTGACTAATACCGGCTTTTTCTCGAAATGTGCATCAAAAAGTATGTAAAGTAGCTTTTCCTAGCTGTTTAAAGTGTTAAGTGCATGGCACTGTTTTCTATAACATGACTTCATTATTATTCAACTTTTCAATTTTTCACACAAAAAACTAAGCATAAAAAAACAAACAAAACAAATAAAAAGAAAAGAAAAATAATAAAAAAAAAGAGAGAAAAAAACTTTCCACCTTTTTTTTATAATTAAGGCGTGTATATTAAGTGATGACTCACTCAAAATCTAAGAATTATTTGTAGGGGGTGACCATTTGCATTTGATTTTAGGTGGGGGGGGGGCTTGGGCTATTTTGCTTAGAAATTAATTTCTTTACATGATAATCTCGACCAAATTATTTATTTTCACCATATTTCATATCAAATCATTTAATTATACTTGAAATGAAAATTTTATTCTTCAAATATTTGTTTTCACTGGCAACAAGATCAAATTTTTTATTTACAAAATCGCCCAAAGCCCCCCCCCCCCTTCCAAATCAAATGATCGTCCCCCTATATCTTTTAATTTTTTTGGTGTTTTCAGAAGATCAAAAATTAACGTACATGATCCTTATGATATTATATACGGGATTATATGCATTTCTCCTTAATAAATTGTCTATATTAATTAATATGACACAATTCCACCACAATATAACCCTTATCAGCAGTATTTGTCATTAATTATGTAGAACTTCGCCAATAATTATTTGTTAGCTCTTAATGAACGTTCGGATCTTATCTAAAATTTCGGTTTTCATACCTACCCGAAAAGTGGTTGCTAGCAATATGGCTGCTGGCTTCCAAATAGTTGATAGTCTTATGCGTGTATTTGGTTTTTAGACATATCCACAAAAGTGGCTGCTAGCTTTTGGCTGCTAGCTTCAGCCTGGTTCCCAATATACCCTAAACAAGCCTCATCATCTGCTACTTACGAAGAATAACAACGAAAGCGTGGTTCCATTTTTTAATTTTACCATGTATTTATAGGGATTTTGTCCCATGTACATTTTCTCCATATCCCTTTATTTGTTTATTTTTGCATGAAGGATTGATTTATATCATGTGTTATTTCGACCCTTTCATGGAATGTGTACACCTCTCTTTCTACATCTAAATGACAGGAGCACACCTATAACACAGTTATCGTCTCATAGAAGCAGGTTTCGTTTAGATGTCATACATATGGAATATAGGGCATTTTGTTTTTGATACGGACTTTATCACGGCAAGTATCAAGTTAGCTGCGGAACCGTAGCTCTATAGGTCCTTTTATTTTTTCTGATTTGGCGGACCATAGTCCGCAACTATCAAAAAAATTAGCACAAGGACCATAAGAGCTACGGTCCCGCAGCTAGTATCAAGTGAGCCTGTTATAGCGAGCTTGATGTGTTATGCCGTGATAAAGTCCGTATCAAAACAAAAAGTCATATATTTCTTTTATCGGTAATTCACAAAATGATAAATAGAACTCTATAATAGATTGAAATAAGCTAAAATTTCAATTCTAGCACAATTAATCTATGATAATTGTTTGTTGCAATAATTTATATGCATTCTTCATTCAACGTATTACGCGTATGAACTCGACAAAAGTACCAAAACATGACGTCAGCATAGCAACCTCATACTGACCCAATTATTTCGTGATAATCTCCAGTTCGGTGATACTGAGAATATCAGTCTCTGTAGATCAAATGAAATTCTTACAAATAACCAATAAATATAGAGTAATGGTAGTTTTGAAGGTCGAAACAGAAAATATCACCGTATTGCAGCGAGTCCGATGATATTTTCTGTCGAGACTTTCAAAACTACCATTAAAATTATTGTTTTTATCGGCAACGTCATAAGAGTCATGACGTCATATTCGTGATGTCATTGCCTGATATTTTCTTGTATCAGGTCAGGACGGAAATACTGACAATATCAGTCAGTAATTTTAAGATCAAAGAGAAAAATGTATGTATCATGTATATTGCCGATTAAAAGTTATAAAATGGTCTGTTATAGTGATGAACGTAAACTCACTGGTGAGAAATATTTACAAAAAAAAAAAAAGTAATTTTTAGAAACTAGAAACTGAAGTTCGGTCGCAAAGTGGAAAGATGTAACATGTAAGTGCATGCATGAATTTTATTTCGACATTACCTAAATGTTGGAATAAACAAGCAAATTAACAAGAATACATCACTTTCACTACTCTTTACTCATTGTTGTAAAGAATGTTTCAAACTATAGACAAATAAGATTGATAAAAAATTAAAGAATAATAACAATAACACTTTCAGTATCAAAATTTGGTTATTTGTTCTCCATCAGATTTTACACGTTTTGGTTAATGGACTTCCAAATGTTTTGGTTTTATCTGCACTGATGAGACATAAGTTGTCGAAATGCGCATATGCAGAAAATAAAATAACAGTAACTTCGGTATTTTGTTATTTATTACTACTGGGCCGATGCCTCTGCTGGTGGACTTTTAGTCCCCGAGGCTATTCACCAACCCAGTAGAGGGTACTTCGGTGCTGACCCGAAAACCTATTTTATTTAAATTTGCAATATCTAAATTTTACTAAAATTTTGTTTAAAACTAAGGAGTATCTCCCTCATGCATAGCTCTGTCCTTAGCTGAATTTTGGCTTTCCTATTTAGACCCATTTGGTTATTTGTTCTCCATCAGATTTTACACATTTTGGTTAATGGACTTCCAAATGTTTTGGTTTCATCTGCACTGATGAGACATAAGTTGTCGAAATGCGCATATGCAGAAAATAAATTGGCAGTAACTTCGGTATTTTGACAATAAAACAAAATGACAGATGTTGCCCTCTTAATTTGCTGAATTAATAACATGCTTGAAAAGGAAACTAAAGTTAAATACCCCTTTAGTTTTATTATCTCCCTTTGAAAAGTATCACATTTCATTGTATAGATTTTCAAAATAATGTATTCTCCAAAAATTGTGTTGATGTACATAACTAGAACAACAAGTTATTGAAAAGATATATCATGATAAGGAGGGGTATTTGCCAAAAAATAGAAGTCGAGGGTCGGTAAAATATCCCGAGCCTGAAAGACGAGGGAACTTTAGACTGAAGACTTGTATTTTTGGACGGGACCATTTAAACACAGTGGTTCTAATTGGACTAGTAGTTTCTGAGAAGAGTTTTCGATAGTGTCCATTGTAAAACTATGTTCCATGCTCTGGGGCCATCTTAGATAAGGTAGGAACCTACAAGATTCTTTTTTTTGGAATGGAACTAAAAGGACTATTATGACTAAGTAAAGTAATAATTGTAGTGGTAGTTTCTGAGATCTTTTATTGCATTCTCCTTAGGGTCCCATGTTAAAAATATGTTCCCCGCTGGCGGCCATTTTGGATTAAACACGGACCCGCTGGAAACAATTTCCGGAAGGGACCATCTAGGGACCATTGTGACTCAGTTTGGTTATAAACCAGTAGATTCGTGAAGAACTTAAATTTTCTCTATTTCTCCATCGGGTCCAGTGTTAAAACTTTGCCCCCTCCCCTCGCCCTGTTAGCCATCTTGGATAAGTATGAAAAAGAGAGGAAATGGGGTAAATGTCAAGGAGACAACATCCCATATCCAGGTTTAAACGACCCAAAACAAAGTATCTAGGGGTCACCGTACGGTCTTCAACACAGTAAGGAACCTCACACCATATAGCAAGCCCTAAATGGCCCTTAAAAGGTAAAAAAGTGAATAAGTCAATGGAAACAAACCACATCCAATAACCCAAATATCAAGAAACTAAAATTTTATAAGAAGACATGGACAAGCCAGTCACCAACATATTCCTGACTTGGGACAGGCGCAAAAATTGCGGTGGGGTTAAACTCGTTTTCTTGGATCCAAACCCTCTCCTATGTGTGGTGATTGGCTAAAAAATAAATACACAAAAAAGACTCATAGTTAAAATCAAACTAGAAAAAAGTCCAACTTATCAAGACGAGTACCCTTAAAATGAAGTACATAAAACATGAAGACAATACACACAGGTACTGTCCGGACAAATGCTCGCAGTTACTGACAGCTAGCTAAGGACATGGTTTTTGTTGACTATGACATCAAGCCTTTTTACATATGAAATTTCAATTGAAATACTTCCAAAAAGATTTGGTATAACAACGTCATCAATTATGAAAGAAGAAAATGACATTGTGCAATGCCAAATACTGCCAATATGAAAAATTGTTTAAATTTAGTTATGGTCTAAAGCATTTAGGAGATGATCAATAGTTTTGCCAACAAAAACAAGAAGTAATGATTTAACAACAATGCTGTATTTATATCTTTTATGAATAAGTTTGTTCAACGGATTAATAAGTTTTGAAGGACAATTTTTGAATTTTTTGCGCTTTGTAAATGATATTGCCATAGAAGTTTGGATGTGAAATGCCCTGATGTACAAGAGCCAAAATTTTCTTATTAAGTCAATGTATCTATAATAAAATTTAGAGAATGTTTTTATCAATTTATGATATCTAAACCCTTCATGCAGAAGTTTTTCAGTGAGACAAAGATTTCGGTCGTTGAAGTCAGAAACATCACTACATACTCGTGGATATCGAACAAGTTGTGAAATGTAGACCCCGTAAGAAGGGGCTAACGGAACATCGCCGTCGAGATGGGGAAAATTGACTATAGGGAAGGAGTAATCATCACTTTTATCATAAACCTTAGTGTTTAACTTTCCTTGATTTATTGATATATCAAGATCAAGAAAAGGAGTATAATCACTGCTGCTATTGGATTTATTTAAAGTAAGTTCTGCAAGATAAATTTCATCTGTAAATTTAGAAAATTCAGGATTGTTTAAAGCCATAATATCGTCCAAATATCTATATGTATTGTAAAATTTATCCACTAAATGCTGTTTAGAAGGGTCTTTCTGAATTTTTGCCATAAATTGTGACTCGTAGCAATAAAGAAATAAATCTGCTATGAGAGGTCCACAGTTGATACCCATAGGAATACCTATTTTTTGCCGATAGACTGTATCAATGAAACGAACAAAAAAAAATTATCAAGAAGAAAATTTAATGCTTTTATCATATCCTGACAAGTCAAGTTGGTAAATTTGTCATGTTTGTCGTCTCTGAAAAGTTACAGACATGAAGGATACATTTTTTACAGGGAACCATCCAAGAGCTTGTGTGACAATGTTTGGTTCCAATTGGCCCGATGGTTTCAGAGAAGAAGATATTTAAGGTATGACCTGGGATATGGGGAGATAACTCAATTTTTCACTCTTCTAATACTTAAAAAAATATGCATTGCCATAGGTATAATTAAAAGTTTGAAATTGTAAATATATTTTTCACACAGTAAATAAATATTCATTTCGTCGTGAAAACAACAGCCCGACATCCAGTTATTTATAACGAGTGCATTTACTCTTCATTTGTTTTTCAATGATATTTAAAAAATAATGAAAATTTGTAAAAGTCTGAATTCATGCAAGGAATCCCGGTGGTAATTTAAATGGAATAAAAAAGATAACAGGAAACACCTACAATGGCCGAAAAAAATAACCACATGCCAGAAAGTAAATAGGAACTGCACAAGAAAAAAAACCCACAATAAAAATACAAAAGACAAACATGAACAACGATAGGAACTCGGGACAGCCGGACTTGGTACCGGCACTAGCAAAAGCCAGCGGCAGGGTTAAACCGGTTTATGGGCACCCAAACCTCCCCTTTCTCTGTCCCGTTTCCCTATCGTAGAATAAACATACGAATAAAACCCATACAGGTAGACTACTAACTCCATGACCACAATCTAGAAAAGAAAAATGGGGGAACAAAACGTAATTTTGAAAGATGGGTCAAAGAGTGCTCGCCGCTAAACTGCCGGCTAGCATAGATTCAGCAATTTTATTGATTTTCACACACTTAATTCTAAATTTAGAAAAAATGGAGCGGTAGAATTTTCTCAAATTTTAATATATCTTAAATAAACTAGCTTTCTTTCTATTCTCAGTATTTGGTGAAAAATATATGACTCAATTTTTTAGTTGTTTGCCCCCATTTGATTTGTTGCAGTTATTGACATTTTCTAAAAAAAATCTTTCTGTTAACCCCCAAAATAATAATAAACTAAGCAGTTCTTATTTATTAATCATTTTTTTAAACTATCAAAGTAATTGAGAACCGTGTAAATGTATTGATTTATCTCCGTGTATTAATGACAAATATTTCCTCACAGGAAACTATAATTCTATAACTTATTGGCTATGTCGTATTGTTTTAAAGTTGGCGTATTCAAAATCATTTTTACATTAATTGCATTTCGATATGCTTTTGGTAAATCAGGAATTTGTGTCAAAGAAAGGTAAGAGATTTATTGAAATTTGCAAAACGTAAACCACAGTAGGATACAATCTATATTGTTTTGCCATTTGTTGTCAGTATGTGCTAACAATGTAATTTCTGTACGAAATTCAAATATTTTTCCCGAGAAGGATGTCCTAACCCGACGAACCCCTAGGATCCTCAAACGGTAAACCTTAGCATATTTTTTGTTACTTCGTGCCTTGTATGTACAACAGCCGGACCAGTGATTTGCATTAAACAAAAGAAATACTGTTTATCTTAAACGAAACAAAAAGGTCTACTTGGATTGTTGTCAATCGTTGCAATTAAAAACATCTGACTAGTAAAATTTATCTTTTTAGCTGAACTGGCCATAGCCAGGGCGAGTTTTCGCAATCACTTGACGTCCGGCGTCTGTCGCCTGTCGTATGTCCGTCGTAAACTTTTCATTTAAGTGGTAGACCAGAGTAAGCCTAAAATTTTGCAATCTTATAATTTTTTAAATATTTTCATTATTTTAGCAATTTGAAACAATTTTTACGTCCCGTTTTCAAAGATACACTGTTTCCGCGTATTATTTGGTCCATTCAGGACTTGATTTCAGCGTATAAAATTAGCTCTTATTAAATTTGTCACAATAGCTTTTGGTTGGTTCCCTGTAAAGAATGCATCCCTCAGGTCTGTACCTTATCCAAGACGGCTAACAAGGGGGGGGGGGGGGCAAAGTTTTGACACTGGGCCCAATGGAGAAAATTCAAGTTCTTCTTGAAGCTACCGGTATATTTATGACCAAACTGAGTCACAATGGTCCTTAGATGGTCCCTATCAAAAATTGTTTCCAGCGGGTCCGTGTTTCATCCAAAATGGTCGCAAGCGGGTAACATGGTTTTAACAGTGGACCCTATGGAGAACGCATTAAAAAATCTCAGAAACTACCCCTACAATTATTACTTAACTTAGTCATAACAGTCCTTATAGTTCCATTCCAAAAAAGGTATCCGGTGGGTTCCTACCTTTTCAAGATGGCCTCAGCATGGAACATAGTTTTACATTGGACCCTATCGAAAACACATTTCAAGATCTTCTTCTCAGAAACTACTAGTCCAATTAGAACCATTGTGTTTAAATGGTCCCGTCCAATTATATACAAGTTTTGGGCCTAAATTTCCTTCGCCTTACAGGTTCGGGTAATTGTTCTACCAGCGACTTGTATTTTTTTGGCAAATACCCCTCCTTATTATGATATATCTTTTCAATCACTTGTAGTGCTCGTTATGTACATCAAAACACTTTTTGGAGAATATATTAATTTGAAAATCTATGCCATGAAATGTGATACTTTTAAAGGGAGATAATAAACCTAAAGGGGTTGTTAACTTTAGTTTCCTTTTCAAGCATGTTATTAATTCAGCAATTTATGAGGGCAACATCTGTAATTTTTTTTTATAAAAAAAGGGGGGAGTTTTTATTTCAGCAATATGCATAACCAAGATTATAAGGGGAACCCTGTCCATTTTTTTTAATTGTGGCCTGATATGGGTTTTAATGGATGGTGGAGCTCTGAGTTGCCATTGAAACCAGACCAGAAAACTGAAATTTTCAGAGAAAAAATATACTGCTGCATATTTTATTTGCGATTTCAGCAATATGCATTATAACTGTAACCCCTGCCCAAATTTTTTTCAAAAGGGAGCTCAGAAGGTTTTTTTTTATTTTAGCAATATGTATTGCCTAGATTATAAGGGGAACCCCCGCCATATATGTTTTGAATGGGACCCTATAAGGGCCTATATACTGGGTGGTGGAGCTTCTAGTTGCCAAGAACATCAAACAAGAAATTGAAATTACAGAAAAAAATGTAATTGGTAAATTTAAGGTCTTGTTTTCAGAAATATATATGCATTAGTTAATAAAGGGAACCCTTGCCCAAATATGTTTTGAAAGAGGGCATTCTAAATGTGTTAATTTCATTATATTTATTTTCTTTATTGTTAAGGGAACCCCTGTCTAAATTATGTACAAAATGTGGTCTGAAATTGGACCAAATGGATAATGCTTTCAAATACATCCAAACATCTACCTAGAAACAACTTGTCCAATTAGAACATAATGCTACTTTGATAGTAACTTCATATAAAGATCATGAAGATATCTCGGAGGTCCACACCTTATAAATATGACAACCAACAGTAGCATAGTTGAACCTTTGACCATTCGAAAACAAATTCAAAGATCTTCTCAGAAACTACTGGTCCAGTTAGAATCAAACTTAGTCACAATGGTCCTTAGATTGTACTCCTCTACAAAAAGGTATCCTGCAGATCAGTACCTCATTCAAGATGGCCACCAGCGGGGACATAGTTTATATTAGATTCCATTAAAAAATTAGGTCTCTGAAACCACTAAATCCAATTGGAACCAAACTTGATCACAAAGCCCTTTGGTGGCCCAATTCAGAATTTACATCTGGCATGTCTGTATCTAATCCAAGGTGGAAGCTCCTAGCAAGTAACGAAGTTTAAACTCTGAATCCTATTGGGAATGCAATTCATTTTTCTACATCAGCCATACTCCAGTTGGGCGATACAGGCTTTCGAGAGTCTTTGTTTTTAAAATCGTGTATTTTATTAAAACAAATATGTTGTAAAAGTTTGCATTTTGTTTATTAAGTTTCCAATAAGTGCGTTAAACGCGGTTAATGCGGACTATGGTGGTTGCCTATCATTTTTGAAGAATAATGTATATCACCCGATTTTCTTCAATTTTGTAAACTGATTTATTACGAATTCATAAATACGTGTGCAAAATTAGTTTAAGCACTTTTGCGCAATATTTTTGGTTGTGAGAACTTCTATCTTACCATTTTTGGATCATAGGTTTCCATATTATTCAGTGATTATAATACTGCTTGTGAAAGGACGGCTTAACAACATAACAAAATTCACTGGTTATCATGCTACTTAGATATTTTTGTCTTTAAAACCACTTGATCAATGTCACTGTTGGTGGACCAGAGATACCCGAGGGCATTCACCAGCCCAGTAGTCAGACTTGTCTAACATGACAATTTTACCTTAAATATAAAATCTCTTTTAAAATACTTAGATTTCATTCCAGACAATTTTAAAAGAGTAGTCTCCTTGAAACATGTGTACAGCAAAATAATAGATATATTCATGCACATCTGTATGTAATATGTATATACTCTAACACCTAAAGTCAACAATGGCTAATTTAAAAATAGGTTCATTTAATGCTAAAGGTTTGGGAAATGAAAAGAAAAGGAGAGAAGTTTTTAATTGGTTGCGAGACAAAAAATTAAACATATACATGATACAAGAAACACATTTTACTAAAGAAAAGGAAAAAATTATTGAACAAGAATGGGGATTTCAATGTATATTTTCACATTGTTCTACACAAAGTGCTGGAGTTGCTTTACTCTTCAACAATAATTTTCAGTTTTCTATTTTGAACACCGTAAGTGATACTAGTGGTCGCTACATTATTTGTGAATTAAAATTAAACGATGAAATAGTAATTATATCCAACTATTATGGACTAAATACAGATAATACAGAGCTTCTAGAATCTTTTATGATAGAAGTTGAAAAATTGAATGATAAGCCTCTTATATGTGGTGGAGACTGGAATTTGGTTCTGGATAATATAGATAAAAAAGGGGGAAGTACAATACTATCACATACAAAAAATAGACAATTATTAAAGTCCTTTATGGATAGAAATAGTTTGACTGATGTGTGGAGGACTTTGAACCCATTGAATCTCAGATTTACATGGCGACAAAGAACTCCAAATATTCAGTGTAGATTAGACTTTTTTCTTATATCAGTAGGTATATTAAATGTAGTAAGTAATGTTGACATACAATATGTTTATAAAAGCGACCATTCTCTGATTACTTTAAAAGTAGAGAAAGACCATTTAAAGAGGGGTAAGGGATTCTTTAAATTAAATACATCTCTTCTTTTAGATAAAACATATGTTGAAATGATAAAAAACCTTATTCAAGACAAAAAAGCACTTTACAGTGAGCAAAATTTAAATCCATCCTTGAAATGGGAAGTAATTAAAAGTGATATAAGAGGTGAAACAATTAAATATTCATCAACTATCATGAAGGAAAATACAAATAATATACAAAATATAGAAAAAGAATTAAATGAGTTGCAAAATAAAAGAGATATAATTAACAAGGAAGATCTTGAAAATAAACAAAAAGTTTTGGAATGTGAACTTAAACAATACTATGAAAAAAGGACAGAGGGGGCAATGATAAGAGCAAAGGCCAAATGGTTAAAAGACGCAGAGAAAAATACGAAGTATTTTTTAATCTTGAAAAGAGAAATTATTTGAATAGATCTATACAGAAATTGATAAATGATGAGGGGGAACTTATAACTAATTTTAAGGAAGTCTTATTGGAGGAAAGGAATTTTTATAAATCGCTATATGCTTTGAATAATAAACATTACGATAATATTGAAGAAATAAATAGATTTTTCTTCCCTGATAATATTCAACTGCCAAAACTTAGTGATGAGGAAATAAATATATGTGAAGGGCATATAACTAAAGAAGAATGCACTTCAGCTATTAAGACTTTTAAAAATGGAAAGAGTCCAGGAACAGATGGCCTTCCTGCTGAGTTCTTTAAAATATTTTGGAATGATATTATAGATCTGATATTAGATTCTTATCAATATAATTATGATCAAAATGAAATGTCCATATCACAAAAACAGAGCATAATAACTTTACTTCCAAAAGCAGAGAAAGATGCAAAATATTTAAAGAATTGGCGTCCTATATCTTTGTTAAATGTTGACTATAAATTAATGACAAAGTGTTTGGCATTCAGGCTTAAAAAAGTCCTTCCAAAAATTATTCACAGTGACCAAACAGGTTTTATGCAAGGGAGATATATTGGTGATAATATTCGAAACATTTTAGATATTATAGAAATAGCCGAGGAGGAAAACTTGTCATGTATTATATTGTCTGTTGATTTTGAAAAAGCATTTAACACTCTGAGTTGGGCTTTTCTTCAAAAATGTTTAGATTATTTTAATTATGGGCCATCATTTAAAAGATGGACGCAAACTTTGTTTTACAACATAACTAGCTGTGTGCTAAACACAGGATGGGCAACTGAATTTTTCCAAGTTGAGAGAGGGGTTCGCCAAGGGTGTCCTATATCCCCCTACTTATTTTTAATAGCGGTAGAAATTCTTGGCATAGCTATTCGACAATCAGAGGAAATTAAGGGGTTTAAATACAAAGATAAAGAAACTAAATTGTCTCAATATGCTGATGATACACAACTTATATTAGATGGGTCAGAGGTTGTATTAAAAAAATCTTTGGATATATTGAATAATTATTCAAAGATAAGTGGACTAAAAGTCAATCTAAATAAATCTGAATTGATACCATTAGGACACTCTAAAATGGAAATATATACACATAATTTCTCACCAGGCATAAAGATAACAACTGATAAGATAAAACTTCTGGGAATTACTATCCCAATAAATGGGAATGAATATGAATTAATTGAAGAGAATTATACTTTTAGAAAAAATAAAATTGAAGATATCATTAAGACCTGGCAAAAAAGAGATTTAACACTTTATGGTAAACTTATAATTGTCAAAAGTTTAATTATTCCACAATTAACATATCCATTGAGCATACTCCCTAATCCAGGTGAAAACTATTTATTGGATATTGAAAAGAAAATATTGAATTTTATCTGGGATAATAAGCCAGCAAAGATTAATAAGAATGTTTTATTTAAAGAAAAAATAGAGGGTGGACTTAATTTAACAGATATACAGACTTATGCCAAATCTGTTAAATTTCAATGGATAAATAAATTATACAGTCAAGAATACCTTGCCTTTTGGAAAGAATTGATCTTCCAACGCTGCCCATTATTACAAAATAACATTATATGGGAGTGTAACTTGAGCTCTCAAGATGCACAAAAGTTATGTATCAAGTCCAAATTTTGGAAAGACTTGATAATATGGTATGCATCTATTAACTTTGATTGCACTGATTGTCGTGTTCTTAAGTCAGATTATGTATGGTATAACTCAAACTTAAAAATAAACCAAAATATCTTTTATTATAAAAACCTTTTTGACAAAGGAATAAGAAATGTTGATGACTTTTTTGATGATAATGATAAAATATTATCATATCAAAATTTTATTCAGAAATTCAATGTTAATCTTAATTTTATAACATATTATGGTATCATAACAGTCATAAATAAAAATTATGACGATGGTAGACCTGCAGTGAAGGTACCACTTATAGAAAATATGTATCAAAATACATATATAGATTATTTAGACATAAACATAATGAAACCTTTTTGGTGAAAGGTATAGAGAAATGGGAACAAAAAATTGGTATCGAAATTGATAGTGCTACTTTGTTTAATGAAATATATAGTACAACAAATGATACTAAACTTAGAAACTTCCAATTCAAACTTTTACATTATATTCTTCCAAACAATAAATTGTTACAAAATATGGGTATAAGAGATAGTAGTTTGTGTAATTTTTGTAGAGAAGAAGAAGACTCTTTGATTCATTATTTATGGGATTGTCCTATTTCAAAACAATTTTGGGATCTGCTAAATACTTGGTTATTTGATATTTTAAATATAGAAACTTTGGAATTAACCCCTGAGGTGACCATTCTTGGTATTTTACCAGAAGAAATTTCATCCTTAAAAATTATTCCTTTTTTATTACTATTGGCAAGAAATTATATCCACTGTTGCAAGTGGACCAATTGTCTACCACTTTTAAATATATTTAAACTAAAAATAAAACAAAGAGAGAAGATAGAGAAAATAAATGCCATGATCGAAAATAAAATATACAAACACAATGAAAAGTGGGGTATTTTGGAGGACATCAGTTTGAATGATGATCCTTAAGTTGTTCACCTAAATTTTTGTTATTGTTTTTTTTTAATTGTATTGTGTATTAACTACATTTACTATAAAGTTTACCATTATACTACAGTGATGCATACCTACTTACATTGAATATTTTATTTCCTTATTCAGTATGTACAAATGATTGTCTTTTGTTTGTGTTAGCCTTGTGTGTGTATGTAATGTGTTATATTATATTTAATTTACAAAAAAAAAAAAAATAATAAAAAAAAAAATAATAATAGATATAATAAATAAAAGAGAAGAAAAAAAATCACTGTTTCTCATGCAACCTCGGTATTTTGTATTAAATTCTATTTTGGAGATGTTGCCGTTGTTCTAAATGCGTCGTTCGTTTGTGATTTATATACCTGAACAAGATTTAAATATCAAACCGTTACTAGGCACAATCTACTAACAATGTATTCCCAAAGTATGCCAGATGAAGTAGATGCCCCTTCTAATTTATAAAATCAATCTTATGTTTTTATAGTACGAATTAAGCAGTAAACACAACAAATTTGCCTTGATTATAAGCCTCTGCAAACATCGCTTGAAAAAAATGGAAATGAGGTACATGTCAAGGAGACAACATCACATGTCCATAACATTATCATTGTTATGTACAGCAAGATTTTATTACAAGTTGTCACGTCGACAGCTAACATTGCGTAAGCAATGAAAGGAAATGAAGTAAATGCACATGAGACAAAGTTTCTACAAAAAATGGTAGAAGAAAGCAAAGGAACAACGCTTTTATCGTTTTTCTTCATCTTGTTTCGCCACGAGGCCTTCAAATATGAGCTTTGCTCTAACCTCATAGGAAATCAAGATGGCCCCTACAAGCGTAATTCTTTGCTTAACGCTAAGTTATTTTGGCAAAGTATTGTTACTATAACTGTCATACGTTACTGAACAGCAGCGCTAGTATCTCAACCTAGGGCACAATAACAACAATTATTCTATAATATATAAATACTAATGGTAAAGTTGCATTGACATTAAAATGAATAAAAAAGGATATTCACTCGATAGAAAGGATATTCACTCCATGAAAAGGATATTCACCGCGGGAAACGTCACGTGCGACATATTTTTAGAAAAAGGGAAATCCCGTATTTATATCGTCCAATCACATTGCTATGTAACATTGTCGCGTGACAACGTCATCGGCATCACTAAAACAGAATTGCTTCATCTAAAGAAAAGAAGATCAGCGAAAATGGTGCAAATATGCAAAGAGGAAGACACTTAAAATACGAAACAAGTCAGCGTAACACTGGTAAAGGCGTTCACACAATATTTTGGGAAAAAATCTCCCGACGGATGTCGACAACACATAGCGCAGAATCGTCGCACATTACACAGATGCAAGGAGTGAAAAGGAAGAACACAAGCATTCATTTAAAAGACAGAAATCATCGATTATTTAGGATAAGAAATGTATTCTTTAAATAAAGTCTTTAAAGAACGTTCGCTTGTTACATTAAAATGTCAATTCCCTCCCTTCTTCACAATCTCCCACCAATGACGAACAATGGAAAAAAGCCGCAAACTCAGTGTTAGCTAGAATCTGTAAATTTCTGACAGTAAAGATAATAATAATGTTATATTTATTGTTTTACTTATCCTCAAAATATTTTTTGAAAAGTATATATTTCATTTATTTTATGCAAATGTTCAAAGCCTCTTTAATCGTTAATTCGACACCCATAGAAAATTTCTAGGTGTATAGTATAATACATAATAAAAAGAATTATTATGTATTTATCGGATAATAGAATAAAACAGTTACTGTCTTTAGTTTCGGTAAAAGTGCAGTGTTATTGACTTTTGGGAAAACAGATATTCACCTCGCCATGCGGCTCGATGAATATCTGTTTCCCCAAAAGTCAATAACACTGCACATTTACCTCAACAAAAGACAGTAACTGTATATTATTGGATGTGGTTTGTTTGCATTGATTTATTCACTTTTTACCCTTTTTGGGGCCATTTAGGGCTTGCTATATGTTGTGAGGTTCCTCACTGTGTTGAAGACCGTACGGTGACCCCTCGATGCTTTGTTTTGGGTCGTTTTAACCTGAATACGGGATGTTGTCTCCTTGACATTTACCCCATTTCCTTTCTTTTTCATATATAGACAAACACAGGTCACTCATCAAGTCGATTGTAGGAAAACTTGACAATAATCAATAATGAGACGTGGGCACCATGAACGAAAGGTCAGAATAACATTTCAAAATTGCAAAATTAATAAATGAGTAGTGATTCGGGTCTCTATGGACTTCCCTCCGAAATAGTCGATCGCCTTGATTGATCGATTATTAATATTTTTAGACCTGGTTCTGTTTGTAATAGCTATCTTCCATTTACTTGTATACAGACAGGGATCAGGATATTTTAACCTGTCCCTTATATTTATTGTTGAGTTTAACGATAAAGCACTACCTTTCCCATTTATTCCTCCAATTTTGTATAATGGTTTTAGCCCCGTCTTCCAGCGTCGTGAACGTAGAGTACCTCAAAGGTGGTGAAGCGGTGTGAGAGTGTCGGGACTCTTAGAGAAAGTTTGCTTATTTACAAACCCATAATCTCTACCATTCCCCATGTTGGCCATAACCTAGCTACCTTACCGTACCCACAATATAACCATAACCCATTTTAACCCTATTTTTGTACTTATATTGTCTTCATCTTTGTTTTTGTGGTGTTCTAGTATTGTATTTTCGTGGTCTTCCATGCTTTTCTATTGTTTGAGTCGTCTATCTTGAGTTATCTAACACTTAACCCTAGCTTTTTATCTCGTGTTGTTTTCTATCGATTTGTTTCCCTTTGTTTTTAATTCCCTTGTTTTGTTCTCGTTCTTTCTCCAAATCCGTAACTCTCACTCCTTTGTTTTTGATGTATTAACTGCTTCATTGCTTTTTATTGAGTTTCTTCGTTGTTCTGTTGCGCTGAAGGAGTTCCATTTTAATGATAAAAAATAATACACTAATTACATATGTGCATATTTTATTTTCTCAATCAAAAGCATGAGTCGGAGAGTTATCCTTATGCTACCTGTACAATTTAAAACCCACAAGGTCTTGTGCTAAGATCATCCATGACGACTCTCTTGTCGAACGCGATTGTGTAGTCTTTGTTTTGATGTACGGTCAGTTACCTCTTCTGGTTTCTCTTTAACGTAACAGTCCTCACGGCGTCTCTGTTGTTGGTGATCATTACTTTAATCGTATTGCAGTTGATAGTTGGGGAGTTCCTGTAGTTGAGGGTGATTCCTCATATTTTACACATGGTCGTATTTCTGTTTTTGTCGGGTAATTAATTTGTAAGCATAGTTTTTCGGTCCACCGGTCACGAACTCTGTAATTTTATTGTCGAGTACTTCATTCCTGAGATCTTCCAGATAGTCTCCTTATTCGGGTCTCAACTCTCCCGGATGAGATGTAAAAACAATGGAATTTGTGTCGACGTATAATGCACGGTTGCTCAACTTTTTCAAATAACTATAAAGCTTAAATCGGGCTTTGGCGGTGTGTATGCGGTTATGACATCATAAGTACGTCCGTTGTCTTCAAATAAACTCCTCTTTATACTGGTATTTCATTTTTACAATTTCATCTCTTACGAAATTGATACCAATGACGAGAATTTGGTCGCTGGTTAACATGTCAAAGTATTCTACAAGGTCGCAAACATATTTAATTGTGGTAGGTTAGATATTTGACCGAATTTACCCTAGAAGCTGTTACATTAACTTGGGTAAAGCTCTCAATCCTGGGTTTTCTTTATCTTGTGATAGTCTAACAATATGCCCTCCTTTCGTGGTACTCTCTGATATATGTCCCACTCTCATCTTTAGTTTGACACCATTCTGACCATCCGCTGGCTTCCTGCTTCATTTTGAGAAAGTTGTTGACGTATTCGGTGAAAAGCCCTCCAGTCATGGTTGCTGGTTTGAACTGTTCCGTGTGGAAATTCCATACTATGTATATCTGTTCAATTTTATATCAAAATAAAGCAGGAAGCCAGCGGATGGTCAGAATGGTGTCAATTTNTTTTTTTTTTTTTTTTTTTTTTTTTTTTGATATTATATCTATTTTATAAAGCTTAGTTGACTTCGTGGGTCACCAAAGTTCCGATCAGTGCTCGTTGCTCATCGGCAAACTGGCATCGTATCTGTTGAATGGACTCGGCACAGGGTTTACGCAACGTAAATAATTGATTGTTATTGATTTTGAAGAAGGTACTGGAATGTTATGACCTCTCGGTGCAATGACTTAACATTTGATGAGTCCCTCGTAGCGTCAAATGTCCCTGAAGTTTTCTGTGATGATTTGGGGTGTCCTACAGGTATACAGGTTTAAACGCTTCGGTACATCCATCATACAAAGCGTATCCGGGTTACAAAAGATTCCCGATGGTCATACCGTTGACTTGATTGACGGTGCTGGACTATACCAGTGTAAACAGCCATGCCAGAAATTCATGTTAAATTCCAATACATATTTGTAACCGCTCTCGTTCTCGTAATACCCTTCCACTTTATAGGATCCGATTTGTGAGGTAAAATAACCGAGTCCTATCTCAGTACTGACAAACTCAAAAGCCACCAGAAGTATTGTTCCATGGTGACAAGCATATGTCTTGCACAATTGAGTAGTATTCGTTTTATGCTGCCCTTTCAGAAATTTAGAGCTTATCCTGTACTGTATTTCCAATATTACTAAGTTGTTCGAATACTATTTGAAGTGTTATTATGAGTCTGACCTGTGATTGTACATTTCGGTCATTATTAATTTTTTCTGTTGTTTTTTTTCATTATTTAGGTGTTTCGACCCGGTGTTAGGACTCGGTGATCTAACTTCACCAACATAATGTGTGACGAATCTGCAAACACAAGCGGCTGACCACTGACGAGACCCACCTCCCTTGCCAAATATCTGACTTTCATTTATTTTAATATTTTTAAGATACCATTAAAATCCTGGAAATTTGAATTAAAAGAGTGTACTTTAATTTTAAGATGGATATTGTATTTCTATTTATGAAAAAAAAAAATACAAATCTTGTGTTTTGTTCATACAAATCACAACAAGTAATTTTTATATAAAAAGGAGTTATCACCTCCTACACCAGGTCTACTACCTTAATTGATTACTATTTAATTCTATATAATTGATTACTTTGTTGGTTTCATTTAATAACATTATCGTTCAATTAAAACTGTATTGAAAATTTCCTATTTAGCGACTAAATAATTATATATAAAATAATGTTTAGTGTTCACTTACCTTTGTTCTGTTTATTTTCTCTTGGAACGTCTGATAGCTGCAGAATGAGAAAGTTGCTCGATGCGTCTGATTCGCGTTGCATGCAATGATGGTTCTGACTGGTGGGTCATTTTGTTAACGGGCTTTGTTATTGGTCGATTATCCTGTGTTCTTATTGGCTGGTTTTGTCACAAAGTCGGCAATCGATCAATGGCGTTAATTATTTTTGGGTGTATGGATCGATGATTTGACGCATATTTGCATTTGCGTTACGCTTTGCATCTTTATGAATTGAATTATTTATTGGTTTATGTAATTGTTAGACGCTTTTTAAATTTGTTTTCCTAACTAATTTTCAAAATTGTTGATCAATTTTTAACGATTTTCACAACGCTTCTTCATTTTTTTAACCACAATTGACATATCGTCCCATTGGAGCAACAAGGTACCATCAGTATATATATATTACTTAAGCAGTTGGTACCTTGTTGCTCCAATGGGACGATATTTGTTGCGCACTTTTTAACAAAACTTGCACAATTTTCGCACATGTTTTGTTTATTATTCGTTTTACATTTTTCATACCTAATCCGTATTTATTTGATACATCGGCAAACGAATACCGAAGCAAGAACAAAGAAATGAGGTATTCTAAAATCATAAATCCATAATCACGGCAATTCACAGCAACACGAATTGAGACAGCATGACAAAGACAAAACAAACAAACAAAAATGAACAAGAACGCCACATTACTAAAGCAGGAACAGTGTGAACCCCTATAAAAACTGGGTGCTCCGGAAGGGTAAGCATGATCTGCTCCACGCGTGGCAACCGTCACACTGCAAGCGGAAAGTCCGGTTTTGTCACAGTCGGTGTTAGTCAGTCCGGTAATAAACTCTGGATCTAACCAAAGATATCTGTTAGCTTTTGTAAAATAGAAACATTGTAACGGTCTGTCAATTCGTGGTGACGACCGCAAAACTTCAGTAGTGACAATTGCAACAGTGACTGAACATACCCCTGATGTATAAGTTTTTGAGACAATAATTTTGCTCTGCTGACAAAACTTGATTTATTTCACTATTTTGTTACAGTCTTTTAGATTTGTGTCTATTTACTATTCTTTTGATTACAATTTTTCAAATTTTACCAAATCTTTTGTAAATCTTAACTATTGTTTTGTATGTTTTACAGGAATAAACTTTTTTAGACCTATTTTCCAATTGTTTTCGTTTAATTTTCATTTTGTTCAAATTTTATTACACATGTTTTCTTAATTTTCGCGTTTTCATAACCAATGTTTGTTTTATTTGACATACTTTACTTTTTCACTTAAATTTTCATAACTTTTGCAGTTGTTTAACTTTTATCACACATTTGTTGCATTTAAAGGTTTTGTACCAGTTAAAGCTTTAGAAATGGTTTTTGTTATATTTCTTTAAAAGTTTAGTTAAAACTGTTGTCAAATTTTTTTTTTACTTTACGTTTTTTATTACTTTATGTGCATTTTGCTTTAATTTTGAAACAATTTCCGTTTTAATTGTGTTTGTTACATTTTTTCTTGACATTGCCAGTTTTTTGCGGTTTTGAGACCTATTTTTCTTCTATGCGGCGGTGAAATTGAGGCTCTTAGAGTATTATTTTCATGAATTGCTGGATTTTTTTTATTGATTTTTCAGGTTTTTGAGGCATTGAGACCCACATTTCTTCCATGCGACGGCGAAGTTACACCTTTAGCGTTTAATTTTCGAGATTTGCTGGATTTTTTCCTCCATATTTTCAGTTTTGAACGGTGGATAAGCGATTTTTGCTGCTGCTGGATGGAAAGGAATATTGCTGTTGCTCGCCAATTTGGGATGTTGCTGCTGTGCTTGGGTTTTGGAATTGTTTCTTGTTCTCAAGTAATGACGGGCGTATATTCGGAAGGGCTTAATCGTACTTGTGATGAGACTAAAGGGATCATAAAAATAACAATGTCAGCACCAATTTCATAGTTTTTTCTCCGCCATGAGACAGGCACGGGTCGGAGATCCACGTTCAGTCTTAACAATTGTGTTTCTGGAGTAAAAGTCCATTCAACTGGATGTTGAGTTTTCTGCATCTTCTTTAGTTGGGATTTGTACTGTCTCAAAGGTCCTATTCATTGGTTTGTTGAATTTGGTTTCGATCTGCAATGTGATGGTAAGACCATGGTGTTCGGTTGGGATAGAGTGTCTTCTCTAATTTGATGCTTGGTTCGTTGGTGACGGTATCGTATGAGATTTTAAAGTCTATGAAAACTGCAAGTTCCGGTTCCGGTTTTGGTCATGTACTTACAGATTTCATACGGGGTTTATGAGTTTCTAAAGTCTATGAGATTTTGAAGTGTACAATGTACGGACGAAACGTTTTAAGTAAGTGAGAACCGAACCGTCAGTCTAAAAAGAGCAATCCAAGGACAATGGCAACGTCGGAAAAACAAAGAAACGAAGACATAACATGAGCACGGCACAGAAAAGAAAATGAACGCACATATACAAAAATGAACAACACGGACCCAATAAAAACCATGGTTGAGATCAGGTGCACCGGTAGAGTAAGCATCTCCTGCTTCTTATAAGACACCTGCCGTGTTGAACATGTCAACTCCGGTAGTAAAGTCAAATCCGGTAGAGGAAAAACAAACTTTCTGGCAAAGAGAAAGATCTGTTGTCATCTGGGAAACAGATATCTCATAGCGGTCTACAAGATCGTGATGTCGACCGTAAAACTTCTGTAGTGATGACCTCAAGTTATGGGCAACATACCCTTGCTTAAGTAGCCTATTTGTAAGCAACCGAGCTCTATCAAGGTAGTCACTGTATCGACCACATGCCCTTGAGTAGCGAATGAGTTGGGAGATGTAAACTCCGTATGCTGGTGCTTTTGGAATGTTGCTACAAAGAAAGGGGAAGTTGACTATTGGAAAAGTGAAGTCATCACGTTTGTCATATAGCCTAGTTTGTAGTGTACCTCTTTTTTCAATTTCAAGATGAAGGTCAAGGAACGAGGCTGATGTGGAAGTATCTGTAGTATCCTTAATTTCTAGCTCTTTTGGATAGATAAGATGAAGAAAATCACCAAAGCGAGGATTGTTTAGTGATAAAATATCATCTATATAACGGAAGCTGAAATTAAAGGACTGGGCCAGTTTTTTATCTTTATTTTGAAGAAGACTTTGGATGAATTCAGCTTCATATGGGTGGAGAAATAGATCGGCTAAAAGAGGCGCACAGTTTGTGCCCATTGGAATTCCGATAGTCTGTTGAAAAACAAGTCCTCAAAACTGGACAACTATATTGTCGATCAGAAACTCTAACATTTTAATCACTTCTTCCTCTGTATATTTTTTCTGTGATTCTGAGTCGTATCTCACAAAGTATGCTTGTTCTCTGCCTATAACAATGTACTTATATCTTTGTTCGCCGTTCTTGCGGGAGAAACATCTATGAATTATATCTTTCAGCCGTGATTTCAGTTGTTCATGGGGAATTGTAGTATAAAGCGTGGAAAAGTCAAAAGTTTTAATGCTGTTACAGTGTGATAATGATCTCGATATTAAGATGTCAAGCAGATCCTTAGAGTTTTTTAATATCCACATTTCATTTACACCACTTCTTGAAAAGCTAGTATCACAATATTTTTGAAGGCCCTCTTTTACGGCTGTCAAGATGGATGTTAATAGCTTAAAACATAAAACATGCTTTCTATATAGTATTAAAAGTTAGTATAGGATCATACGAATAAAATGAATTTATTAAACTGTTAAATATGAACATGACAAACCCAATTAACCTATATTGAGACAAGAAGTTGACGGGCTAAGTTGGGATCGATTAAGTTTTGCACTAAATGGACCCTAAAATATGGAGAAATAGCTTTATTTAAAAAAATGCGAAAAGTATGCAATCATAGAAATCGGTTGACAGAGACACATCAACAGGGTGGCATCTACGTTTTTGCTTGGTGCGCGCGCGTGTATGTGTGTGTTTGTGTGTGTGTGTGGGGGTGTTGGGATTCAGGCTAACCCTTTGTAAAAAAAAATGGAAATTAACATATTATTTGTAGTTTTTTATATTTCAAATTTTATCCCCTCGCCAAACGGAGTTTGGGAGGGGATATAAAATCTCGACCGTCCGTCCGTTCGTCCAACCTCAGGTTACAGTTTGTGCTAAGATTCATATCTGTTCATATTTGGTCAGCAGATGCGTCTTTGAGAGTGATGCTGCTTCGGATGATAATTAGGTCACTCTGACCTACATTTATGCTTCAATGACTCCAGTTAAAGTTTGCGTTAAGGTTCATATCTAAGAAACTACATGTGGCACATCAGTCATCTTTGGTCAGCAGATGCGTCTCGGAGAATGATGCTGCTTCAAATGATAATTGGGTCACTCTTACCTACATTTTATGCTTCAGTGACTCCGGTTAAAGATTGTGTTAAGGTTCATATCTAAGAAACTACATGTGGCACATCAATCATCTTCGGGCAGTGGATGCGTCTTGGAGAGTGATGCTGCTTCGGATGATAATTGGGTCACTCTGACCTACATTGTATGCTTATATGATTCTGGTTAAAGTTCGTGTTAAGGTTCATATCTGAGAAACTACATGTGGCACATCAATCATCTTTGGTTAAGTGGATGTGTTTGGAGAGTGTTGCTGCTTCAGATGACATTGGGTCACTCTGACCTACATTTTATGCTTCAATGACTCAGGTTAAAGTTTACAATAATGTTCATGAATGAGATACCCTATGTGTCAGTCATCTGTGGTCAGTGGATGCATCTTCGAGAGTCTAGCTTTCAGCTTCAGATAATAATTGGATCACTTCGACCTACATTTTACACTTGACTGATTTTGGTTAAAGTTTCCATTAATGTTTATATCTCAGATACTAAGGTTACACATCAATGATCTTAATGTTCAGTGGGTGTACCTTCGAAATTCATACATCTTTAGATTATATTAGGGTTATTACTTCTTGACAGCGTGAGAGGGGATTAGCTGTCGTTTGCGACTGCTCCCACTTCCAGTTAATCATAAAATTGTACAAGTTTATACTTTTTTATTTTCTTGAAATCCTGCAACTTCATCTTATTCTCTGGTCACTAATGTTTTGAGAACGATGCTTTGAGCAGCCTAAAGAGAGCCTAAATGGTCACATTTTATGACCCAACCTGAACACAGATAACCGTAAATGGTCATATATATTATTACCTGCAACTATTTTCCAAGCCAAAAAATCTGCGTGCATAAGGTCAGAATGATATTTTATGGCCCAACTTGACCACAAATAGCCATAATTGATCATAATTAATTTTCACAACTATTGCCACAGCCATGAAATCTGCAAGCATAAGGCCATAATGATATTTTATGACCGAACTTGACCATAGATAGCCATAATTGATCATAATTATTAATCGCAACTATTTCCACAGCCATGAAATTTGCAAACATAAGGTCAAAATTACACAGATAGCCATAATTGAACAAAATTATTAAGCGCGAATATTTCCAAAGCCATGAAATCTTCAAGCATAAGGTCAGAATGACATTTTATGAGCCAACCTGACCACAGATAGCCATATTCGATCATAGTTATTAATCACATCTATTTCCACAGCCATGAAATCTGCAAGCATATGTTCAGAATACCATTTTATGACCCAATCTGACCACACAAAGCCAAAATTTTTAAAAATTATTAATCGCAGCTTTTTAAGGTCAGAATGATATTTTATGATCCAACGAACTAGCAATAGTACTATTTGGGCAGAATTATTTGGTAAAATCTTACCATTTCTATGAAATTTGCAAGCCTAAAGTAAACCGACTCGTATAAACATTAAGGATCATTATTTTTCATCGCAAGTATTATCATAGCCAAGAAATTTGAGCCATATTTGACAATTTATTTTCCACAGCCATGATTTGTTAGTCATAATTTTCAACTTATTTTTCTGCCTATTTTTTGAGGACCAAACCATCATCAGCCCTTTAAATGTATGGGACTTTCAATGTTTCTTTTCCTGTGTTACTTAAAAGCAATGCAAACAATTCCTTCATTTTTTCTATCATATTTTTTTCTTTCTCTAAAGTTGTTTTTTCCTAAAATTAACAATCACGCTAATCACTGAATCTGGTACTAATATAACTTTATTATATAGTCTCGTGTTGAATCAAAAGACTCAATTGAACGATGCTTAAGGCAGACCTGTATTGATAAGTATCTTTAGAAAAACAAAAGTTCTGTAAGCCTTGTTAGTTGTGTTATAGGTAATTAGATGTTGTAAATATTCTATAATACATTGTATTGATTGTTTTTATTTTGTAAGGCCTTAATATGATGTAATTTGTTTGGCCTAGTTATGTAACTTGTTTACAATAAACAATGGTCAAGGTTATTACACCTTAGAACATGTGGAATATTCTAGAATTTAAATTCAGATTTTAACATATAGATTTTTCTAGATCTTTCCCTTACATAATCATTTTAGTCATGTGATAATTAGTTGATTAGTATGTTCTAGTTATATCTTGATGATAGAATTTTCTAGAAATAATAAATGTATTTATATAGGGTAGCTGAAAAGGGTCAAGTCAGTCAGTTTAATAAGTTTATACAGGACTAATTAGTTTATACAGGATAATCACGCACATCTTTCGTATTGGAAATCGACATGAATTATTGTGAATATATTATCAACTATTTAGTGAGGATTATAAGGAATATTCTATTGGACATTTATTGGTGGAATTAATTGAACTATTCATTTGGATTATTACTTGGACTTCATTATTTTCAGATAAGTTATATTTTGTATTTAATTTGTAAAATAATAATTTTTGTGTGATTAAAAAGTAAATTTTGAGCAAAATTTGTTTTATATTTGCTGACTTCAATTTACAATAATTTATTGGTAATTTCTGCCATAACAGAAATTGGGGGCTATCGTCTGGGATTTTCGAAATTGTTTAAGAAAGAAATTATTATATTTTTGTTAAAAAGAAATTTATTTTAAAAAGTCAGCAATTAAACATTTTTTCAAGATGTCATTTGATCCAGAACAATTCATGTCTACGTGTCAGGTGGAGAATTTTGAGAAGCTTAAAAAGGATGAATTGATTATTTTAGGAAAACATTTGAAATTAAACATCAAACCTGGAATGAGAAAATTTGAAATTCAAAATGTGATTGCAAATTATTTGGTTGAAGAAGATTATTTTGATAAATCTGTTTTGGAGACTTTTGGCATTCAAACAACTGATTTGGAAATTAAAAAATTAGAAATTCAAAAAGAATTAGAAATTAGAAAATTAGAATTAGAAGAAAAGGAAAGAGAAAGAGAAGAAAGAAAATTAAAATTACAAATTGAACAGCAGGATAGAGAAAAAGAAAGAGAGCTAAATTTTCAATTAGAAATGAAAAAATTGGAATTAGCTGAAAAGAATCAGCATCTTTCTCAGAATTCTCAGACATTTGATGTTGCTACAAACATCAGGTTGGTCCCTCCTTTTCAAGAAAAGGGTGTTGACAAATATTTTCTGCATTTTGAGAAAATAGCTCAGAATTTAAAGTGGCCAAAACACAATTGGTCAATGTTATTACAAAGTGTGTTAATTGGTAAGGCCAGGGAAATTTACACTCAGTTGTCAGAAGAACAGCCTTCAGATTATGACACTGTAAAAGAGTTGATTCTCAAAGCCTATGAATTAGTCCCTGAAGCTTACCGCCAAAAGTTTAGGAATGCAGAAAAACAAAATGACCAAACCTATGTTTTGAGTTTGCTAGAACAAAAGAGCAACTATTTGATCGTTGGTGTTCATCAAAGAAAATAAATAACAATCATGAGAAATTACGCCAGTTAGTTTTAATTGAAGAATTTAAAAGGTGTATTAATACTGACATTAAAACTTTTATTGATGAACAAAAAGCTGAAACTCTAGAAATTGTTGCACGTTTAGCTGATGATTTTTCACTTACACATAAAACACAATTTTTTAATAAACCACAGAAATTTTTCAGAAATCAAAATAATTCCAGAAATTTTTCGCCCAAACCTTCAAATGATGTAAATAGTAGGCAACGTCCAGTAAATAGCTCTTCCTAGTCCTATCCTCCCTTACAGTCACAGAGATCATTTAAGTCGATTTCGTGTAATTATTGTAAGAAGGAAGGCCCTTTGATATCTGACTGCTATAAGTTAAGGCAAAGGAAGGAAAGTGAAGTTAAACCCAGTGGTTTTGTTGAGTCGTCGCAATGTTTGCCTCATTTTGATACAGATGTGCATAGTTCTTTTTCTGAGGTGAAGTCTGTTTCTGATCCTGTTAGTAAGGTCGAGGTCAAATCCCTATCTAGTCCCATTATGGAGATTTTTGAACCATTTATTAGTGACGGTTTTGTGTCGTTTTCGAGTGATTTTTGTAATTCTACCTCCATTCGAATTCTAAGAGATACTGGTGCCTCTCAGTCTCTTTTGTTGGTGGAAACCCTGCCGTTTGATGATGTTTCTAGTACTGGTAGACATGTTCTTATTAAAGGGGTAGATTCTAGTGGTTATACTGCTATTCCTCTCCATAATGTCTATTTGTCTTCGGGTATTGTTTCTGGACCTGTGACCTTAGGTATCAAGTCATCATTGCCCTTTGAAGGTGTTCAACTTCTTCTTGGTAATGATTTAGCTGGGGATAAAGTTCAAAGAAATCCTATTGTGACAGACAAGCCTTCTTTTGATCAGGTTTCTGATTCTGCTGAACAGGAGTTTTCTGAGTTGTATCCTGCCTGTGCGGTAACTCGTGCTATGAAAAAGAAATGTGTTGAAGCTCAGAAAGTTGATGAAAATAGCACTGATGGTTTTGATTTGTCGGATACATTTATGAGTCAGCTTAGTGATGTTGGTGTTGAAACAAACAAGCCTTTGGAGTTTTATGATAGTTCATTGGTTCAAGGTGATGGTTTTTCTATGTCTACGTTTAGCAATGAACAACATAAAGACCCTGAAATTTCATATCTTTTCAATAGAGCTGTTGATGAAAGTGAGTCTTTGCAGGAACCTGTCACATATTTTACTAAAAAAGGCATTCTTATGCGCAAATAGAGACCTTCTGATGTATCTGCTGATGCAGAATGGGCAGTAAAGTATCAAATTGTAGTACCAAAGGTGTATAGAGCTGAGATATTAAGCATGGCCCATGATACTCCCTTGTCAGGACACTTAGGTATAAATAAAACTTACAACAAAACTTTAAATTATTTTTATTGGCCTAATCTTAGAAAAGATGTGTCCAATTACTGCAAGTCTTGTCATACATGTCAGTTAGTAGGGAAACCAAACCAAGTTATTCAAAAAGCACCTCTTCAACCAATACCTGCCTTTGAGGAGCCTTTTAGTAGAATATTAATAGATTGTGTAGGTCCTTTACCAAAAACTAAATCTGGTAATCAGTACATGTTAACTATTATGTGTGCATCCACAAGATTTCCTGAAGCTATTCCTTTAAGAAATATAAAGACTAAGACCATAGTTAGGGCTTTAACTAATTTTTTTACTTTGTTTGGCCTACCGAAATCTATTCAATCAGACCAAGGTTCAAACTTTATGTCAGGCATTTTTCAGCAAGTAATGTATGAATTAGGCATTAAACAGTACAGATCATCTTCATATCACCCTGAAAGTCAAGGCGCCTTAGAGCGATTTCATCAAACCTTAAAAAATATGATGCGGACCTATTGTTTTGACACAGAGAAAGATTGGGATGAAGGAATTTCTTTTCTTTTATTTGCTGTAAGAGAAGCAGTCCAGGAATCATTAGGTTTTAGTCCATTTGAGTTAGTTTTTGGACATACAGTTAGGGGCCCACTCAAATTTTTAAATGAGAAAATTTTATCTGATGAAAAAGACCACTTAAATCTCTTAGATTATGTATCAGATTTTCGCACTAAACTTGTTAATGCTTGTGAACTTGCCAATAAAAATCTTAAATCTAGTCAAGAATCTATGAAAGCCAAGTATGACCAAAAATCTGTAAAACGTAATTTTAACCCTGGTGATAAAGTACTTGTTTTACCTCCTGTTCCTGGAAAGCCACTTGAAGCCAGATATTTTGGTCCATATATTGTTGAAAAAAAACTGAATGATTTAAATTACATTATAAAAACACCTGACAGACGTAGACATAAAAGGTTGTGTCATGTTAATATGATAAAACCTTATATAGATAGAAATAGCACAAATATTGTACATTCTGAAAATATAGTTAGTGTTGACCCTGACAATTCCGAAAATGACTTTTGTGAAAAGATTGATTCGCCATCTATCACACCGAAGCTGGAAAATTCACAGATTCTACAAGATTTGGATTCGAAACTACAACATTTACCAACGATTCAAAAGGAACAGTTAAAACAGTTACTCAGTGATTTTGAACATTTGTTTCCGGACATTCCGACACGAACTGATAAAATATTTCATGACGTTGATGTTCGTGATTCAGAGCCAATAAAACAGCATCCATATCGACTGAATCCGATCAAACAAAAGT